>JBBPBX010090694.1:0-14068 GCA_038048925.1 Garcialebias charrua
GACGTTACACTGTGGTCACGATATATGACAGTTACACTGTGGTCACGATATATGACAGTTACACTGTGGTCACGATATATGACAGTTACACTGTGGTCACGATATATGACAGTTACACTGTGGTCACGATATATGACAGTTACAGTGTGGTCACGATATATGACAGTTACACTGTGGTAACAATATATGACAGTTACACTGTGGTCACGATATATGACAGTTACACTGTGGTAATGATATATGACAGTTACAGTGTGGTCACGATATATGACAGTTACACTGTGGTCACGATATATGACAGTTACACTGTGGTCACGATATATGACAGTTACACTGCGGTCATGATATATGACAGTTACACAGTGGTAACAATATATGATAGTTACAGTGTGGTCACGATATATGACAGTTACACTGTGGTCACGATATATGACAGTTACACTGTGGTCACGATATATGACAGTTACACTGTGGTCACGATATATGACAGTTACACTGTGGTAATGATATATGACAGTTACACTGTGGTCACGATATATGACAGTTACAGTGTGGTCACGATATATGACAGTTACACTGTGGTCACGATATATGACAGTTACAGTGTGGTCACGATATATGACAGTTACACTGTGGTCACGATATATGACAGTTACACTGTGGTCACGATATATGACAGTTACACTGTGGTAATGATATATGACAGTTACACTGTGGTCACGATATATGACAGTTACAGTGTGGTCACGATATATGACAGTTACACTGTGGTCAATATATGACAGTTACAGTGTGGTCACGATATATGACAGTTAAACTGTGGTCACGATATATGACAGTTACAGTGTGGTCAGGATATATGACAGTTACACTGTGGTCAATGATATATGACAGTTACAGTGTGGTCACGATATATGACTGTTACAGTGTGGTCACGATATATGACAGTTACACTGTGGTCACGATATATGACAGTTACACTGTGGTCACGATATATGACAGTTACACTGTGGTCACGATATATGACAGTTACACTGTGGTCACGATATATGACAGTTGCACTATGGTCACGATATATGACAGTTACAGTGTGGTCACGATATATGACAGTTACACTGTGGTCACGATATATGACAGTTACACTGTGGTCACGATATATGACAGTTACACTGTGGTCACGATATATGACAGTTACACTGTGGTCACGATATATGACAGTTACACTGTGGTAACAATATATGACAGTTACACTGTGGTCACGATATATGACAGTTACACTGTGGTAATGATATATGACAGTTACAGTGTGGTCACGATATATGACAGTTACACTGTGGTCACGATATATGACAGTTACACTGTGGTCACGATATATGACAGTTACACTGCGGTCATGATATATGACAGTTACACAGTGGTAACAATATATGATAGTTACAGTGTGGTCACGATATATGACAGTTACACTGTGGTCACGATATATGACAGTTACACTGTGGTCACGATATATGACAGTTACACTGTGGTCACGATATATGACAGTTACACTGTGGTAATGATATATGACAGTTACACTGTGGTCACGATATATGACAGTTACAGTGTGGTCACGATATATGACAGTTACACTGTGGTCACGATATATGACAGTTACACTGTGGTCACGATATATGACAGTTACACTGTGGTAATGATATATGACAGTTACACTGTGGTCACGATATATGACAGTTACAGTGTGGTCACGATATATGACAGTTACAGTGTGGTCACGATATATGACAGTTACACTGTGGTCACGATATATGACAGTTACACTGTGGTCACGATATATGACAGTTACACTGTGGTCACGATATATGACAGTTACACTGTGGTCACGATATATGACAGTTACAGTGTGGTCACGATATATGACAGTTACACTGTGGTCACGATATATGACAGTTACACTGTGGTCACGATATATGACAGTTACAGTGTGGTCACGATATATGACAGTTACAGTGTGGTCATGATATATGACAGTTACAATGTGGTCACGATATATGACAGTTACAGTGTGGACACGATATATGACAGTTACACTGTGGTCACGATATATGACAATTACACTGTGGTCACGATATATGACAGTTACACTGTGGTCACGATATATGACAGTTACAGTGTGGTCACGATATATGACAGTTACAGTGTGGTCACGATATATGACAGTTACACTGTGGTCACGATATATGACAGTTACAGTGTGGTCACGATATATGACAGTTACACTGTGGTCACGATATATGACAGTTACAGTGTGGTCACGATATATGACAGTTACACTGTGGTCACGATATATGACAGTTACACTGTGGTCACGATATATGACAGTTACACTGTGGTCACGATATATGACAGTTACAGTGTGGTCACGATATATGACAGTTACACTGTGGTCACGATATATGACAGTTACACTGTGGTCACGATATATGACAGTTACAGTGTGGTCACGATATATGACAGTTACACTGTGGTCACGATATATGACAGTTACACTGTGGTCACGATATATGACAGTTACACTGTGGTCACGATATATGACAGTTACACTGTGGTAATGATATATGACAGTTACACTGTGGTCACGATATATGACAGTTACAGTGTGGTCACGATATATGACAGTTACACTGTGGTAACAATATATGACAGTTACACTGTGGTCACGATATATGACAGTTACACTGTGGTACATGATATATGACAGTTACACTGTGGTCACGATATATGACAGTTACACTGTGGTCACGATATATGACAGTTACACTGTGGTCACGATATATGACAGTTACACTGTGGTCACGATATATGACAGTTACACTGTGGTCACGATATATGACAGTTACAGTGTGGTCACGATATATGACAGTTACACTGTGGTAACAATATATGACAGTTACACTGTGGTCACGATATATGACAGTTACACTGTGGTCATGATATATGACAGTTACAGTGTGGTCACGATATATGACAGTTACACTGTGGTCACGATATATGACAGTTACAGTGTGGTCACGATATATGACAGTTACACTGTGGTCACGATATATGACAGTTACAGTGTGGTCACGATATATGACAGTTACACTGTGGTCACGATATATGACAGTTACAGTGTGGTCACGATATATGACAGTTACACTGTGGTCACAATATATGACAGTTACAGTGTGGTCACGATATATGACAGTTACACTGTGGTCACGATATATGACAGTTACAGTGTGGTCACGATATATGACAGTTACACTGTGGTCACGATATATGACAGTTACAGTGTGGTCACGATATATGACAGTTACACTGTGGTCACGATATATGACAGTTACAGTGTGGTCACGATATATGACAGTTACACTGTGGTCACGATATATGACAGTTACAGTGTGGTCACGATATATGACAGTTACACTGTGGTCACAATATATGACAGTTACAGTGTGGTCACGATATATGACAGTTACACTGTGGTCACGATATATGACAGTTACAGTGTGGTCACGATATATGACAGTTACACTGTGGTCACGATATATGACAGTTACAGTGTGGTCACGATATATGACAGTTACACTGTGGTCACGATATATGACAGTTACAGTGTGGTCACGATATATGACAGTTACACTGTGGTCACGATATATGACAGTTACAGTGTGGTCACGATATATGACAGTTACACTGTGGTCACGATATATGACAGTTACAGTGTGGTCACGATATATGACAGTTACAATGTGGTCACGATATATGACAGTTACAGTGTGGTCACAATATATGACAGTTACACTGTGGTCACGATATATGACAGTTACACTGTGGTCACGATATATGACAGTTACAGTGTGGTCACGATATATGACAGTTACAGTGTGGTCATGATATATGACAGTTACAATGTGGTCACGATATATGACAGTTACATGTGGACACGATATATGACAGTTACACTGTGGTCACGATATATGACAATTACACTGTGGTCACGATATATGACAGTTACACTGTGGTCACGATATATGACAGTTACAGTGTGGTCACAATATATGACAGTTACAGTGTGGTCACGATATATGACAGTTACACTGTGGTCACGATATATGACAGTTACACTGTGGTCACGATATATGACAGTTACAGTGTGGTCACGATATATGACAGTTACACTGTGGTCACGATATATGACAGTTACAGTGTGGTCACGATATATGACAGTTACACTGTGGTCACGATATATGACAGTTACAGTGTGGTCACGATATATGACAGTTACACTGTGGTCACGATATATGACAGTTACACTGTGGTCACGATATATGACAGTTACACTGTGGTCACGATATATGACAGTTACACTGTGGTAACGATATATGACAGTTACACTGTGGTCACGATATATGACAGTTACAGTGTGGTCACGATATATGACAGTTACACTGTGGTCACGATATATGACAGTTACACTGTGGTCACGATATATGACAGTTACACTGTGGTAATGATATATGACAGTTACACTGTGGTCACGATATATGACAGTTACACTGTGGTCACGATATATGACAGTTACACTGTGGTCACGATATATGACAGTTACACTGTGGTCACGATATATGACAGTTACACTGTGGTAACGATATATGACAGTTACAGTGTGGTCACGATATATGACAGTTACACTGTGGTCACGATATATGACAGTTACACTGTGGTCACGATATATGACAGTTACACTGTGGTCACGATATATGACAGTTACACTGTGGTCACGATATATGACAGTTACACTGTGGTCACGATATATGACAGTTACACTGTGGTCACGATATATGACAGTTACACTGTGGTCACGATATATGACAGTTACAGTGTGGTCACGATATATGACAGTTACACTGTGGTAACAATATATGACAGTTACACTGTGGTCACGATATATGACAGTTACACTGTGGTAATGATATATGACAGTTACATGTGGTCACGATATATGACAGTTACACTGTGGTCACGATATATGACAGTTACACTGTGGTCACGATATATGACAGTTACACTGCGGTCATGATATATGACAGTTACACAGTGGTAACAATATATGACAGTTACACTGTGGTCACGATATATGACAGTTACACTGTGGTCACGATATATGACAGTTACACTGTGGTAACAATATATGACAGTTACACTGTGGTCACGATATATGACAGTTACACTGTGGTAATGATATATGACAGTTACACTGTGGTCACGATATATGACAGTTACACTGTGGTCACGATATATGACAGTTACACTGTGGTCACGATATATGACAGTTACACTGCGGTCACGATATATGACAGTTACACAGTGGTAACAATATATGACAGTTACACTGTGGTCACGATATATGACAGTTACACTGTGGTCACGATATATGACAGTTACACTGTGGTCACAATATATGACAGTTACACTGTGGTCACGATATATGACAGTTAAACTGTGGTCACGATATATGACAGTTACACTGTGGTCACGATATATGACAGTTACACTGTGGTCACGATATATGACAGTTACACTGTGGTCACGATATATGACAGTTACAGTGTGGTCACGATATATGACAGTTACACTGTGGTCACGATATATGACAGTTACACTGTGGTCACGATATATGACAGTTACACTGTGGTCACGATATATGACAGTTACAGTGTGGTCACGATATATGACAGTTACACTGTGGTCACGATATATGACAGTTACAGTGTGGTCACGATATATGACAGTTACACTGTGGTCACGATATATGACAGTTACACTGTGGTCACGATATATGACAGTTACACTATGGTCACGATATATGACAGTTACAGTGTGGTCACGATATATGACAGTTACACTGTGGTCACGATATATGACAGTTACACTGTGGTCACGATATATGACAGTTACACTGTGGTCACGATATATGACAGTTACACTGTGGTAATGATATATGACAGTTACACTGTGGTCACGATATATGACAGTTACAGTGTGGTCACGATATATGACAGTTACACTGTGGTAACAATATATGACAGTTACACTGTGGTCACGATATATGACAGTTACACTGTGGTAATGATATATGACAGTTACATGTGGTCACGATATATGACAGTTACACTGTGGTCACGATATATGACAGTTACATTGTGGTCACGATATATGACAGTTACACTGCGGTCATGATATATGACAGTTACACAGTGGTAACAATATATGATAGTTACAGTGTGGTCACGATATATGACAGTTACACTGTGGTCACGATATATGACAGTTACACTGTGGTCACGATATATGACAGTTACACTGTGGTCACGATATATGACAGTTACACTGTGGTAATGATATATGACAGTTACACTGTGGTCACGATATATGACAGTTACAGTGTGGTCACGATATATGACAGTTACACTGTGGTAACAATATATGACAGTTACACTGTGGTCACGATATATGACAGTTACACTGTGGTAATGATATATGACAGTTACACTGTGGTCACGATATATGACAGTTACACTGTGGTCACGATATATGACAGTTACACTGTGGTCACGATATATGACAGTTACACTGTGGTCACGATATATGACAGTTACACTGTGGTCACGATATATGACAGTTACAGTGTGGTCACGATATATGACAGTTACACTGTGGTAACAATATATGACAGTTACACTGTGGTCACGATATATGACAGTTACACTGTGGTAATGATATATGACAGTTACAGTGTGGTCACGATATATGACAGTTACACTGTGGTCACGATATATGACAGTTACAGTGTGGTCACGATATATGACAGTTACACTGTGGTCACGATATATGACAGTTACAGTGTGGTCACGATATATGACAGTTACACTGTGGTCACAGATATATGACAGTTACAGTGTGGTCACGATATATGACAGTTACACTGTGGTCACAATATATGACAGTTACAGTGTGGTCACGATATATGACAGTTACACTGTGGTCACAATATATGACAGTTACAGTGTGGTCACGATATATGACAGTTACACTGTGGTCACGATATATGACAGTTACAGTGTGGTCACGATATATGACAGTTACACTGTGGTCACGATATATGACAGTTACACTGTGGTCACGATATATGACAGTTACACTGTGGTCACGATATATGACAGTTACAGTGTGGTCACGATATATGACAGTTACACTGTGGTCACAATATATGACAGTTACAGTGTGGTCACGATATATGACAGTTACACTGTGGTCACAATATATGACAGTTACAGTGTGGTCACGATATATGACAGTTACACTGTGGTCACGATATATGACAGTTACAGTGTGGTCACGATATATGACAGTTACACTGTGGTCACGATATTGACAGTTACACTGTGGTCACGATATATGACAGTTACACTGTGGTCACGATATATGACAGTTACAGTGTGGTCACGATATATGACAGTTACAATGTGGTCACGATATATGACAGTTACAGTGTGGTCACAATATATGACAGTTACAATGTGGTCACGATATATGACAGTTACACTGTGGTCACGATATATGACAGTTACACTGTGGTCACGATATATGACAGTTACACTGTGGTCACGATATATGACAGTTACAATGTGGTCACGATATATGACAGTTACAATGTGGACACGATATATGACAGTTACACTGTGGTCACGATATATGACAATTACACTGTGGTCACGATATATGACAGTTACACTGTGGTCACGATATATGACAGTTACACTGTGGTCACGATATATGACAGTTACACTGTGGTCACGATATATGACAGTTACACTGTGGTCACGATATATGACAATTACACTGTGGTCACGATATATGACAGTTACAGTGTGGTCACGATATATGACAGTTACACTGTGGTCACGATATATGACAGTAACAGTGTGGTCACGATATATGACAGTTACACTGTGGTCACGATATATGACAGTTACAGTGTGGTCACGATATATGACAGTTACACTGTGGTCACGATATATGACAGTTACAGTGTGGTCACGATATATGACAGTTACACTGTGGTCATGATATATGACAGTTACAGTGTGGTCACGATATATGACAGTTACACTGTGGTCACAATATATGACAGTTACAGTGTGGTCACAATATATGACAGTTACACTGTGGTCACAATATATGACAGTTACAGTGTGGTCACGATATATGACAGTTACACTGTGGTCACGATATATGACAGTTACAGTGTGGTCACGATATATGACAGTTACAGTGTGGTCACGATATATGACAGTAACAGTGTGGTCACGATATATGACAGTTACACTGTGGTCACGATATATGAAAGTTACAGTGTGGTCACGATATATGACAGTTACACTGTGGTCACGATATATGACAGTTACAGTGTGGTCACGATATATGACAGTTACACTGTGGTCACAATATATGACAGTTACAGTGTGGTCACGATATATGACAGTTACACTGTGGTCAATATATGACAGTTACAGTGTGGTCACGATATATGACAGTTACAGTGTGGTCACGATATATGACAGTTACACTGTGGTCACGATATATGACAGTTACAGTGTGGTCACGATATATGACAGTTACACTGTGGTCACGATGTATGACAGTTACAGTGTGGTCACGAATATATGACAGTTACACTGTGGTCACAATATATGACAGTTACAGTGTGGTCACGATATATGACAGTTACACTGTGGTCACGATATATGACAGTTACAGTGTGGTCACGATATATGACAGTTACACTGTGGTCACGATATATGACAGTTACAGTGTGGTCACGATATATGACAGTTACAGTGTGGTCACGATATATGACAGTTACACTGTGGTCACGATATATGACAGTTACAGTGTGGTCACGATATATGACAGTTACACTGTGGTCACGATATATGACAGTTACAATGTGGTCACGATATATGACAGTTACAGTGTGGTCACAATATATGACAGTTACTGTGGTCACGATATATGACAGTTACACTGTGGTCACGATATATGACAGTTACAGTGTGGTCACGATATATGACAGTTACAGTGTGGTCATGATATATGACAGTTACAATGTGGTCACGATATATGACAGTTACAGTGTGGACACGATATATGACAGTTACACTGTGGTCACGATATATGACAATTACACTGTGGTAACAATATATGACAGTTACACTGTGGTCACGATATATGACAGTTACACTGTGGTCACGATATATGACAGTTACACTGTGGTCACGATATATGACAGTTACACTGTGGTCACGATATATGACAGTTACACTGTGGTCACGATATATGACAGTTACACTGTGGTCACGATATATGACAGTTACATTGTGGTCACGATATATGACAGTTACACTGTGGTCACGATATATGACAGTTACACTGTGGTCACGATATATGACAGTTACACTGTGGTCACGATATATGACAGTTACACTGTGGTCACGATATATGACAGTTACACTGTGGTCACGATATATGACAGTTACAGTGTGGTCACGATATATGACAGTTACACTGTGGTCACGATATATGACAGTTACAGTGTGGTCACGATATATGACAGTTACACTGTGGTCACGATATATGACAGTTACAGTGTGGTCACGATATATGACAGTTACACTGTGGTCACGATATATGACAGTTACAGTGTGGTCACGATATATGACAGTTACACTGTGGTCACGATATATGACAGTTACAGTGTGGTCACGATATATGACAGTTACACTGTGGTCACGATATATGACAGTTACAGTGTGGTCACGATATATGACAGTTACACTGTGGTCACGATATATGACAGTTACAGTGTGGTCACGATATATGACAGTTACAGTGTGGTCATGATATATGACAGTTACAATGTGGTCACGATATATGACAGTTACAGTGTGGACACGATATATGACAGTTACACTGTGGTCACGATATATGACAATTACACTGTGGTAACGATATATGACAGTTACACTGTGGTCACGATATATGACAGTTACACTGTGGTCACGATATATGACAGTTACACTGTGGTCACAATATATGACAGTTACAATGTGGTCAAGATATATGACAGTTACACTGTGGTCACGATATATGACAGTTACAGTGTGGTCACGATATATGACAGTTACACTGTGGTAACAATATATGACAGTTACACTGTGGTCACAATATATGACAGTTACACTGTGGTAATGATATATGACAGTTACAGTGTGGTCACGATATATGACAGTTACACTGTGGTCACGATATATGACAGTTACATTGTGGTCACGATATATGACAGTTACACTGCGGTCACGATATATGACAGTTACAATGTGGTAACAATATATGACAGTTACAGTGTGGTCACGATATATGACAGTTTCACTGTGGTCACGATATATGACAGTTACAGTGTGGTCACAATATATGACAGTTACACTGTGGTAACAATATATGACAGTTACACTGTAGTCACGATATATGACAGTTACACTGTGGTCACGATATATGACAGTTACATTGTGGTCACGATATATGACAGTTACATTGTGGTCACGATATATGACAGTTACACTGTGGTCACGATATATGACAGTTACAGTGTGGTCACGATATATGACAGTTACACTGTGGTAACAATATATGACAGTTACACTGTGGTCACGATATATGACAGTTACACTGTGGTCACGATATATGACAGTTACAGTGTGGTCACGATATATGACAGTTACACTGTGGTCACGATATATGACAGTTACACTGTGGTCACGATATATGACAGTTACAGTGTGGTCACGATATATGACAGTTACACTGTGGTCACGATATATGACAGTTACAGTGTGGTCACGATATATGACAGTTACACTGTGGTCACGATATATGACAGTTACAGTGTGGTCACGATATATGACAGTTACACTGTGGTCACGATATATGACAGTTACAGTGTGGTCACGATATATGACAGTTACACTGTGGTCACGATATATGACAGTTACAGTGTGGTCACGATATATGACAGTTACACTGTGGTCACGATATATGACAGTTACAGTGTGGTCACGATATATGACAGTTACACTGTGGTCACAATATATGACAGTTACAGTGTGGTCACGATATATGACAGTTACACTGTGGTCACGATATATGACAGTTACAGTGTGGTCACGATATATGACAGTTACACTGTGGTCACGATATATGACAGTTACAGTGTGGTCACGATATATGACAGTTACACTGTGGTCACGATATATGACAGTTACAGTGTGGTCACGATATATGACAGTTACACTGTGGTCACGATATATGACAGTTACAGTGTGGTCACGATATATGACAGTTACACTGTGGTCACGATATATGACAGTTACAGTGTGGTCACGATATATGACAGTTACACTGTGGTCACGATATATGACAGTTACAGTGTGGTCACGATATATGACAGTTACACTGTGGTCACGATATATGACAGTTACAGTGTGGTCACGATATATGACAGTTACACTGTGGTCACAATATATGACAGTTACAGTGTGGTCACGATATATGACAGTTAAACTGTGGTCACGATATATGACAGTTACAGTGTGGTCAGGATATATGACAGTTACACTGTGGTCAATGATATATGACAGTTACAGTGTGGTCACGATATATGACTGTTACAGTGTGGTCACGATATATGACAGTTACACTGTGGTCACGATATATGACAGTTACACTGTGGTCACGATATATGACAGTTACACTGTGGTCACGATATATGACAGTTACAGTGTGGTCACGATATATGACAGTTACACTGTGGTCACGATATATGACAGTTACAGTGTGGTCACGATATATGACAGTTACACTGTGGTCACGATATATGACAGTTACACTGTGGTCACGATATATGACAGTTACAGTGTGGTCACGATATATGACAGTTACACTGTGGTCACGATATATGACAGTTACAGTGTGGTCACGATATATGACAGTTACACTGTGGTCACGATATATGACAGTTACAGTGTGGTCACGATATATGACAGTTACACTGTGGTCACAATATATGACAGTTACAGTGTGGTCACGATATATGACAGTTACACTGTGGTCACGATATATGACAGTTACACTGTGGTCACGATATATGACAGTTACAGTGTGGTCACGATATATGACAGTTACACTGTGGTCACGATATATGACAGTTACAGTGTGGTCACGATATATGACAGTTACACTGTGGTCACGATATATGACAGTTACAGTGTGGTCACGATATATGACAGTTACACTGTGGTCACGATATATGACAGTTACAGTGTGGTCACGATATATGACAGTTACACTGTGGTCACAATATATGACAGTTACAGTGTGGTCACGATATATGACAGTTAAACTGTGGTCACGATATATGACAGTTACAGTGTGGTCAGGATATATGACAGTTACACTGTGGTCAATGATATATGACAGTTACAGTGTGGTCACGATATATGACTGTTACAGTGTGGTCACGATATATGACAGTTACACTGTGGTCACGATATATGACAGTTACACTGTGGTCACGATATATGACAGTTACACTGTGGTCACGATATATGACAGTTACAGTGTGGTCACGATATATGACAGTTACACTGTGGTCACGATATATGACAGTTACAGTGTGGTCACGATATATGACAGTTACAGTGTGGTCACGATATATGACAGTTACACTGTGGTCACGATATATGACAGTTACAGTGTGGTCACGATATATGACAGTTACACTGTGGTCACGATATATGACAGTTACAGTGTGGTCACGATATATGACAGTTACACTGTGGTCACAATATATGACAGTTACAGTGTGGTCACGATATATGACAGTTACACTGTGGTCACAATATATGACAGTTACAGTGTGGTCACGATATATGACAGTTACACTGTGGTCACGATATATGACAGTTACAGTGTGGTCACGATATATGACAGTTACACTGTGGTCACGATATATGACAGTTACAGTGTGGTCACGATATATGACAGTTACACTGTGGTCACGATATATGACAGTTACAGTGTGGTCACGATATATGACAGTTACACTGTGGTCACGATATATGACAGTTACAGTGTGGTCACGATATATGACAGTTACACTGTGGTCACGATATATGACAGTTACAGTGTGGTCACGATATATGACAGTTACACTGTGGTCACGATATATGACAGTTACAGTGTGGTCACGATATATGACAGTTACACTGTGGTCACGATATATGACAGTTACAGTGTGGTCACGATATATGACAGTTACACTGTGGTCACAATATATGACAGTTACAGTGTGGTCACGATATATGACAGTTACACTGTGGTCACAATATATGACAGTTACAGTGTGGTCACGATATATGACAGTTACACTGTGGTCACGATATATGACAGTTACAGTGTGGTCACGATATATGACAGTTACACTGTGGTCACGATATATGACAGTTACAGTGTGGTCACGATATATGACAGTTACACTGTGGTCACGATATATGACAGTTACAGTGTGGTCACGATATATGACAGTTACACTGTGGTCACGATATATGACAGTTACACTGTGGTCACGATATATGACAGTTACAGTGTGGTCACGATATATGACAGTTACACTGTGGTCACGATATATGACAGTTACAGTGTGGTCACGATATATGACAGTTACAGTGTGGTCACGATATATGACAGTTACACTGTGGTCACGATATATGACAGTTACAGTGTGGTCACGATATATGACAGTTACACTGTGGTCACGATGTATGACAGTTACAGTGTGGTCACAATATATGACAGTTACACTGTGGTCACAATATATGACAGTTACAGTGTGGTCACGATATATGACAGT
>JBBPBX010090696.1:0-14068 GCA_038048925.1 Garcialebias charrua
CTTCTCGTGTGTTTGAAACTTCTCGTGTGTTTGAAACTTCTCGTGTGTTTGAAACTTCTCGTGCGTTTGAAACTTCTCGTGTGTTTGAAACTTCTCGTGTGTTTGAAACTTCTCGTGTGTTTGAAACTTCTCGTGTTTGAAACTTCTCGTGTGTTTGAAACTTCTCGTGTGTTTGAAACTTCTCGTGCGTTTGAAACTTCTCGTGGTTTGAAACTTCTCGTGGTTTGAAACTTCTCGTGAGTTTGAAACTTCTCGTGTGTTTGAAACTTCTCGTGCGTTTGAAACTTCTCGTGTGTTTGAAACTTCTCGTGCGTTTGAAACTTCTCGTGGTTTGAAACTTCTCGTGAGTTTGAAACTTCTCGTGTGTTTGAAACTTCTCGTGTGTTTGAAACTTCTCGTGTGTTTGAAACTTCTCGTGTGTTTGAAACTTCTCGTGAGTTTGAAACTTCTCGTGCGTTTGAAACTTCTCGTGAGTTTGAAACTTCTCGTGCGTTTGAAACTTCTCGTGTGTTTGAAACTTCTCGTGTGTTTGAAACTTCTCGTGTGTTTGAAACTTCTCGTGTGTTTGAAACTTCTCGTGTGTTTGAAACTTCTCGTGTGTTTGAAACTTCTCGTGTGTTTGAAACTTCTCGTGTGTTTGAAACTTCTCGTGTGTTTGAAACTTCTCGTGCGTTTGAAACTTCTCGTGCGTTTGAAACTTCTCGTGCGTTTGAAACTTCTCGTGCGTTTGAAACTTCTCGTGCGTTTGAAACTTCTCGTGTGTTTGAAACTTCTCGTGTGTTTGAAACTTCTCGTGTCGTGTGTTTGAAACTTCTCGTGTGTTTGAAACTTCTCGTGTGTTTGAAACTTCTCGTGCGTTTGAAACTTCTCGTGAGTTTGAAACTTCTCGTGCGTTTGAAACTTCTCGTGTGTTTGAAACTTCTCGTGTGTTTGAAACTTCTCGTGTGTTTGAAACTTCTCGTGCGTTTGAAACTTCTCGTGCGTTTGAAACTTCTCGTGCGTTTGAAACTTCTCGTGCGTTTGAAACTTCTCGTGTGTTTGAAACTTCTCGTGTGTTTGAAACTTCTCGTGTGTCGTGTGTTTGAAACTTCTCATGTGTTTGAAACTTCTCATGTGTTTGAAACTTCTCGTGCGTTTGAAACTACTCGTGTGTTTGAAACTTCTCATGTGCTTGAAACTTCTCATGTGTTTGAAACTTCTCGTGCGTTTGAAACTTCTCGTGAGTTTGAAACTTCTCGTGTGTTTGAAACTTCTCGTGTGTTTGAAACTTCTCGTGTGTTTGAAACTTCTCGTGTGTTTGAAACTTCTCGTGCGTTTGAAACTTCTCGTGCGTTTGAAACTTCTCGTGAGTTTGAAACTTCTCGTGGTTTGAAACTTCTCGTGAGTTTGAAACTTCTCGTGAGTTTGAAACTTCTCGTGTGTTTGAAACTTCTCGTGTGTTTGAAACTTCTCGTGTGTTTGAAACTTCTCGTGTTTGAAACTTCTCGTGCGTTTGAAACTTCTCGTGAGTTTGAAACTTCTCGTGAGTTTGAAACTTCTCGTGTGTTTGAAACTTCTCGTGTGTTTGAAACTTCTCGTGTGTTTGAAACTTCTCGTGTGTTTGAAACTTCTCGTGTGTTTGAAACTTCTCGTGTGTTTGAAACTTCTCGTGTGTTTGAAACTTCTCGTGCGTTTGAAACTTCTCGTGCGTTTGAAACTTCTCGTGCGTTTGAAACTTCTCGTGCGTTTGAAACTTCTCGTGTGTTTGAAACTTCTCGTGTGTTTGAAACTTCTCGTGTGTTTGAAACTTCTCGTGCGTTTGAAACTTCTCGTGTGTTTGAAACTTCTCGTGTGTTTGAAACTTCTCGTGTGTTTGAAACTTCTCGTGTGTTTGAAACTTCTCGTGCGTTTGAAACTTCTCGTGCGTTTGAAACTTCTCGTGTGTTTGAAACTTCTCGTGCGTTTGAAACTTCTCGTGTTTGAAACTTCTCGTGCGTTTGAAACTTCTCGTGCGTTTGAAACTTCTCGTGTGTTTGAAACTTCTCGTGTGTTTGAAACTTCTCGTGAGTTTGAAACTTCTCGTGCGTTTGAAACTTCTCGTGTGTTTGAAACTTCTCGTGTGTTTGAAACTTCTCGTGTGTTTGAAACTTCTCGTGCGTTTGAAACTTCTCGTGTGTTTGAAACTTCTCGTGTGTTTGAAACTTCTCGTGTGTTTGAAACTTCTCGTGTGTTTGAAACTTCTCGTGCGTTTGAAACTTCTCGTGCGTTTGAAACTTCTCGTGCGTTTGAAACTTCTCGTGCGTTTGAAACTTCTCGTGCGTTTGAAACTTCTCGTGCGTTTGAAACTTCTCGTGCGTTTGAAACTTCTCGTGCGTTTGAAACTTCTCGTGCGTTTGAAACTTCTCGTGCGTTTGAAACTTCTCGTGCGTTTGAAACTTCTCGTGCGTTTGAAACTTCTCGTGCGTTTGAAACTTCTCGTGCGTTTGAAACTTCTCGTGCGTTTGAAACTTCTCGTGCGTTTGAAACTTCTCGTGCGTTTGAAACTTCTCGTGCGTTTGAAACTTCTCGTGCGTTTGAAACTTCTCGTGCGTTTGAAACTTCTCGTGCGTTTGAAACTTCTCGTGCGTTTGAAACTTCTCGTGCGTTTGAAACTTCTCGTGCGTTTGAAACTTCTCGTGCGTTTGAAACTTCTCGTGAGTTTGAAACTTCTCGTGCGTTTGAAACTTCTCGTGTGTTTGAAACTTCTCGTGTGTTTGAAACTTCTCGTGCGTTTGAAACTTCTCGTGCGTTTGAAACTTCTCGTGCGTTTGAAACTTCTCGTGCGTTTGAAACTTCTCGTGCGTTTGAAACTTCTCGTGCGTTTGAAACTTCTCGTGTGTTTGAAACTTCTCGTGTGTTTGAAACTTCTCGTGCGTTTGAAACTTCTCGTGTGTTTGAAACTTCTCGTGTGTTTGAAACTTCTCGTGTGTTTGAAACTTCTCGTGTGTTTGAAACTTCTCGTGGTTTGAAACTTCTCGTGCGTTTGAAACTTCTCGTGCGTTTGAAACTTCTCGTGTGTTTGAAACTTCTCGTGTGTTTGAAACTTCTCGTGTGTTTGAAACTTCTCGTGCGTTTGAAACTTCTCGTGTGTTTGAAACTTCTCGTGTGTTTGAAACTTCTCGTGTGTTTGAAACTTCTCGTGCGTTTGAAACTTCTCGTGTGTTTGAAACTTCTCGTGTGTTTGAAACTTCTCGTGTGTTTGAAACTTCTCGTGTTTGAAACTTCTCGTGTGTTTGAAACTTCTCGTGTGTTTGAAACTTCTCGTGCGTTTGAAACTTCTCGTGTGTTTGAAACTTCTCGTGCGTTTGAAACTTCTCGTGCGTTTGAAACTTCTCGTGCGTTTGAAACTTCTCGTGTGTTTGAAACTTCTCGTGTGTTTGAAACTTCTCGTGTGTTTGAAACTTCTCGTGTGTTTGAAACTTCTCGTGCGTTTGAAACTTCTCGTGCGTTTGAAACTTCTCGTGTTTGAAACTTCTCGTGCGTTTGAAACTTCTCGTGCGTTTGAAACTTCTCGTGCGTTTGAAACTTCTCGTGTTTGAAACTTCTCGTGTGTTTGAAACTTCTCGTGTGTTTGAAACTTCTCGTGTGTTTGAAACTTCTCGTGTGTTTGAAACTTCTCGTGTGTTTGAAACTTCTCGTGCGTTTGAAACTTCTCGTGCGTTTGAAACTTCTCGTGCGTTTGAAACTTCTCGTGCGTTTGAAACTTCTCGTGCGTTTGAAACTTCTCGTGCGTTTGAAACTTCTCGTGTGTTTGAAACTTCTCGTGTGTTTGAAACTTCTCGTGTGTTTGAAACTTCTCGTGTGTTTGAAACTTCTCGTGCGTTTGAAACTTCTCGTGCGTTTGAAACTTCTCGTGAGTTTGAAACTTCTCGTGGTTTGAAACTTCTCGTGAGTTTGAAACTTCTCGTGAGTTTGAAACTTCTCGTGTGTTTGAAACTTCTCGTGCGTTTGAAACTTCTCGTGCGTTTGAAACTTCTCGTGCGTTTGAAACTTCTCGTGCGTTTGAAACTTCTCGTGCGTTTGAAACTTCTCGTGCGTTTGAAACTTCTCGTGTGTTTGAAACTTCTCGTGTGTTTGAAACTTCTCGTGTGTTTGAAACTTCTCATGTGTTTGAAACTTCTCATGTGTTTGAAACTTCTCGTGCGTTTGAAACTACTCGTGTGTTTGAAACTTCTCATGTGCTTGAAACTTCTCATGTGTTTGAAACTTCTCGTGCGTTTGAAACTTCTCGTGAGTTTGAAACTTCTCGTGTGTTTGAAACTTCTCGTGTGTTTGAAACTTCTCGTGTGTTTGAAACTTCTCGTGTGTTTGAAACTACTCGTGCGTTTGAAACTTCTCGTGCGTTTGAAACTTCTCGTGAGTTTGAAACTTCTCGTGGTTTGAAACTTCTCGTGAGTTTGAAACTTCTCGTGAGTTTGAAACTTCTCGTGCGTTTGAAACTTCTCGTGTGTTTGAAACTTCTCGTGTGTTTGAAACTTCTCGTGCGTTTGAAACTTCTCGTGCGTTTGAAACTTCTCGTGAGTTTGAAACTTCTCGTGAGTTTGAAACTTCTCGTGTGTTTGAAACTTCTCGTGTGTTTGAAACTTCTCGTGTGTTTGAAACTTCTCGTGCGTTTGAAACTTCTCGTGCGTTTGAAACTTCTCGTGCGTTTGAAACTTCTCGTGCGTTTGAAACTTCTCGTGCGTTTGAAACTTCTCGTGCGTTTGAAACTTCTCGTGCGTTTGAAACTTCTCGTGCGTTTGAAACTTCTCGTGTTTGAAACTTCTCGTGTTTGAAACTTCTCGTGCGTTTGAAACTTCTCGTGCGTTTGAAACTTCTCGTGCGTTTGAAACTTCTCGTGCGTTTGAAACTTCTCGTGTTTGAAACTTCTCGTGCGTTTGAAACTTCTCGTGCGTTTGAAACTTCTCGTGCGTTTGAAACTTCTCGTGTTTGAAACTTCTCGTGAGTTTGAAACTTCTCGTGCGTTTGAAACTTCTCGTGTTTGAAACTTCTCGTGAGTTTGAAACTTCTCGTGAGTTTGAAACTTCTCGTGTGTTTGAAACTTCTCGTGTGTTTGAAACTTCTCGTGTGTTTGAAACTTCTCGTGCGTTTGAAACTTCTCGTGCGTTTGAAACTTCTCGTGCGTTTGAAACTTCTCGTGCGTTTGAAACTTCTCGTGCGTTTGAAACTTCTCGTGCGTTTGAAACTTCTCGTGCGTTTGAAACTTCTCGTGCGTTTGAAACTTCTCGTGCGTTTGAAACTTCTCGTGCGTTTGAAACTTCTCGTGCGTTTGAAACTTCTCGTGCGTTTGAAACTTCTCGTGCGTTTGAAACTTCTCGTGCGTTTGAAACTTCTCGTGCGTTTGAAACTTCTCGTGCGTTTGAAACTTCTCGTGCGTTTGAAACTTCTCGTGCGTTTGAAACTTCTCGTGCGTTTGAAACTTCTCGTGCGTTTGAAACTTCTCGTGCGTTTGAAACTTCTCGTGCGTTTGAAACTTCTCGTGCGTTTGAAACTTCTCGTGTGTTTGAAACTTCTCGTGTGTCGTGTGTTTGAAACTTCTCATGTGTTTGAAACTTCTCATGTGTTTGAAACTTCTCATGTGTTTGAAACTTCTCATGTGTTTGAAACTTCTCATATCAAACAGGTCAAAACTGCTGAAGCTCCAGCGCACGCACACCAACCCACGTGCACACCCCCAGTCTCCTATGCAGAGCCCGAAGCGTTTGAGGCTTTTCATCAGGCTGTCAGCTGTTCACGGCTCTAACGACCAGCGTTCCTCAGAGCGCTGCAGACACCAGAGCTGCCCGGGTCGACCGGGTTCCTCAAATTCAGAACATTTTTTAAATTTAATATGAACTTTGTGCAGAAACTTGTCCGACCCGTAGGTGGAATTGACTTTAAAATAAAAAAAAAACTAATTCTTCTAAACTTTATGGCCAAAGAGTCTGAGATACAGAACACTGCTTGAAGAGCTTCCACTGATGGTCCTTCATCCAGAGGAGACAACGCTCCAGTCCAGACTGGGCCCCCCAGACCACTCCAGTCCTGATGGTGTCTCTTGGACACTTTCGGTGCGGATCGTGTCCAGGGGACACCATCAGTCTCTCTCTCATGAGACGTTTGATGCAACTTTATGATTCTTGTGGAATCTTGATCAGTTATTACCATGATCATAATAATCATCATATTACTGTACTCACTGATGTCATATTAATGATTATTATCATATTATCATCATATTAATGATTATTATCATATCATCATATTAATGATTATTATCGTATTATCATCATATTAATGATTATGATCATATTATCATATTAATGAATATGATCATATTATCATCATATTAATGATTATGATCATATATCATCATGTTAATGATTATGATCATATTATCATATTAATGATTATTATCATATTATCATCATATTAATGATTATTATCGTATTATCATCATATTAATGATTATGATCATATTATCATTCATTCATTCATTCATTCATTCAACCTTTATTTAGTCAGGTAAATCTAATTGAGCCTCGAGGGCTCATTTACAAAAGCGACCTGCTACAAACTAAAGAATGATGAACAGCAATGGTAGAATTTCCTTAAACAACAAACAACAGAAAAAAAGAAAAAAAAAACATAGGAGAGAAATAGAAAGTGAAATGCAAAGTATCAAAACTAGCAAAACACCACAAGGTAGATGTACAAAATCAAAAACAAGAACATATCTGCAATGGTTTTTGCCAGGATTCCAAAAGATTCTTAAAACCATTTAGAGGTCAGGGCCGAGAGCTTCAAATCTTTTTGTAAGATATTCCATGAAGCAGGAGCAGAGTAGGAGAAGGCCCTTTTTCCAAGTTCAGTCCTCACTGACGGAACACTGCAGGTAATCATGTCCTGAGAGCGCACACTGTAGCTGCACTCACGCAAAGACATGTAGGAGGAGATGTATGAGGGCAGCAGACCAAGAAGTGATTTAAAGATGAAAATGTACCAGTGGAAGAGTCTGCGTGAGGTTAATGATGTCCAGTTAACCAGTGAATACAGGGTGCAGTGGTGGGTACGATAATCACAGCCAGTTATGAATCTTAGTGCACCATGATAGACAACATCCAACATCCGCAGGGTGCTTGTAGGAGCATTCATGTAGAGAATGTCACCGTAATCAATGGAGGGAAGGAAAGTCACAGATACAAGGCGTTTCCTAGCATTCAGTGTTAGACATGATCTGTTTCTGAAAAAGAAACCCAGTTTAACTTTCAGTTTCTTTACTAGGTTTTCCATGTGGAGTTTAAAAGAGATATGTGAATCGACCAGGATACCCAGATATTTATAGGAATCAACAAACTCAATTGGGACACCATTTGAGGATAAAATCAGAGGAAGATCTGCTGGGACCGACTTCCTACTTTACATTATCATATTAATGATTATTATCATATTATCATCATATTATTGATTATTATCGTATTATCATCATATTAATGATTATGATCATATTATCATATTAATGATTATGATAATATTATGATCATATTAATGATTATGATCATATTATCGCGTCTCAGGGGGGGAAAGAGGTACGCGACCAACACCATTTATGGTGGGGATGGCGTGCTGCTGACCTCAACTCGGGATGTTGTGAGTCGGTGGGCGGAATACTTCGAAGACCTCCTCAATCCTACTGGCACGTCTTCCACTGAGGAAGCGGAGCCTGGGGACTTTGGGTCGGGTTCTCCGATCTCTGGTGCTGAGGTCGCCGAGGTGGTTAAAAAGCTCCGCGGTGGCAAGGCTCCGGGGGTGGATGAGATTCGCCCGGAGTTCCTTAGGGCTCTGGATGTTGTAGGGTTGTGTTGGCTTACGCGACTCTGCAATATCGCGTGGACATCGGGGGCAGTTCCCTTGGATTGGCAGACTGGGGTGGTGGTTCCCCTATTCAAAAAGGGGGACCGTAGGGTGTGTTCCAACTATAGGGGGATCACACTCTTAAGCCTCCCTGGTAAGGTCTATTCAGGGGTTCTGGAGAGGAGGGTCCGTCGGATAGTCGAACCTCGGATTCAGGAGGAGCAGTGTGGTTTTCGTCCTGGTCGTGGAACACTGGACCAGCTCTACACCCTCAACAGGGTCCTGGAGGGTGCGTGGGAGTTTGCCCAACCAGTTTACATGTGCTTTGTGGACTTGGAGAAGGCATTCGACCGCGTCCCTCGGGGGGTTCTGTGGGGGGTACTCCGGGAGTATGGGGTACCAGGCCCTTTGATATGGGCTGTTAGGTCCCTGTACGACCGGTGTCAGAGCTTGGTCCGCATTGCCGGCAGTAAGTCAGGCTCGTTTCCAGTGAGAGTTGGACTCCGCCAAGGTTGCCCTTTGTCACCGATTCTGTTCATAACTTTTATGGACAGAATTTCTAGGCGCAGCCAAGGTGTTGAGAGGATCCGTTTTGGTGACCTTAGAATCGCTTCTCTGTTTTTTGCAGATGATGTGGTCCTACTGGCTTCATCAGTTCGTGATTTACAACTTTCACTGGAGCGGTTTGCAGCCGAGTGTGATGCGGCCGGGATGAGGATCAGTTCCTCCAAATCCGAGGCCATGGTCTTGAGCCGGAAAAGGGTAGCATGCCCTCTCCGGGTCGGGGAGGAGGTCCTGCCCCAAGTGGAGGAGTTTAAGTATCTCGGGATCTTGTTCACGAATGAGGGAAAACTGGAGCGTGAGATCGATAGGCGGATAGGTGCAGCGTCCGCAGTGAAGCGGGCGCTGTACCGGTCTGTCGTGGTGAAGAGAGAGCTGAGTCAAAAGGCAAAGCTCTCAATTTACCGATCGATCTACGTTCCCACCCTCATCTATGGTCATGAGCTTTGGGTTATGACCGAAAGAACAAGATCTCGGATACAAGCGGCTGAAATGAGTTTTCTCCGCAGGGTGGCTGGACTCTCCCTTAGAGATAGGGTGAGAAGCTCAGTCATCCGGGAGGGACTCGGAGTAGAGCCGCTGCTTCTCCACATCGAGAGGAGCCAGTTGAGGTGGCTCGGGCATCTGGTTAGGATGCCTCCTGGACGCCTCCCTGGTGAGGTGTTCCGGGCATGTCCCACCGGGAGGAGACCCAGAGGAAGACCCAGGACACGCTGGAGGGACTATGTTTCTCAGCTGGCCTGGGAACGCCTTGGGATTCCCCCGGAGGAGCTGCTCCAAGTGGCTGGGGAGAGGGAAGTCTGGGCCTCCCTACTTAGGCTGCTACCCCCGCGACCCGACCCCGGATAAGCGGAAGAAGATGGATGGATGGATGGATCATATTATCATATTAATGATTATGATCATATTATCATCATATTAATGATTATGATCATATTATCATCATATTAATGATTATGATCATATATCATCATATTAATGATTATGATCATATTAATGATTATGATCATATTATCATCATATTAATAATTATTATATTACCATATTAATGATTATGATCATATTATCATCATATTAATGATTATTATCATATAATAATCATATTACTATACTCACTGATATCCATCCATCCATCCATCCATCCATTTTCTTCCGCTTATCCGGGGTCGGGTCGCGGGGGTAGCAGCCTAAGTAGGGAGGCCCAGACTTCCCTCTCCCCAGCCACTTGGAGCAGCTCCTCTGGGGGAATCCCAAGGCGTTCCCAGGCCAGCCGAGAAACATAGTCCCTCCAGCGTGTCCTGGGTCTTCCTCTGGGTCTCCTCCCGGTGGGACATGCCCGGAACACCTCACCAGGGAGGCGTCCAGGAGGCATCCTAACCAGATGCCCGAGCCACCTCAACTGGCTCCTCTCGATGTGGAGAAGCAGCGGCTCTACTCCGAGTCCCTCCCGGATGACTGAGCTTCTCACCCTATCTCTAAGGGAGAGTCCAGCCACCCTGCGGAGAAAACTCATTTCAGCCGCTTGTATCCGAGATCTTGTTCTTTCGGTCATAACCCAAAGCTCATGACCATAGATGAGGGTGGGAACGTAGATCGATCGGTAAATTGAGAGCTTTGCCTTTTGACTCAGCTCTCTCTTCACCACGACAGACCGGTACAGCGCCCGCTTCACTGCGGACGCTGCACCTATCCGCCTATCGATCTCACGCTCCAGTTTTCCCTCATTCGTGAACAAGATCCCGAGATACTTAAACTCCTCCACTTGGGTAAGGACCTCCTCCCCGACCCGGAGAGGGCACGCTACCCTTTTCCGGCTCAAGACCATGGCCTCGGATTTGGAGGAACTGATCCTCATCCCGGCCGCATCACATTCAGCTGCAAACCGCTCCAGCGAAAGCTGTAGATCACGAGCTGATGAAGCCAATAGGACCACATCATCTGCAAAAAACAGAGAAGCGATTCTAAGGCCACCAAAACGGATCCTCTCAACACCTTGGCTGCGCCTAGAAATTCTGTCCATAAAAGTTATAAACAGAATCGGTGACAAAGGGCAACCTTGGCGGAGTCCAACTCTCACCGGAAACGAGCCTGACTTACTGCCGGCAATGCGGACCAAGCTCTGACACCGGTCGTACAGGGACCTAACAGCCCATATCAATGGGCCTGGTACCCCATACTCCCGGAGTACCCGCCACAGAACCCCCCGAGGGACGCGGTCGAATGCCTTTTCCAAGTCTACAAAGCACATGTAAACTGGTTGGGCAAACTCCCACGCACCCTCCAGGACCCTGTTGAGGGTGTAGAGCTGGTCTAGTGTTCCACGACCAGGACGAAAACCACACTGCTCCTCCTGAATCCGAGGTTCGACTATCCGACGGACCCTCCTCTCCAGAACCCCTGAATAGACCTTACCAGGGAGGCTTAAGAGTGTGATCCCTCTATAGTTGGAACACACCCTACGGTCCCCCTTTTTGAATAGGGGAACCACCACCCCAGTCTGCCAATCCAAGGGAACTGCCCCCGATGTCCACGCGATATTGCAGAGTCGCGTAAGCCAACACAACCCCACAACATCCAGAGCCCTAAGGAACTCAGGACGAATCTCATCCACCCCCGGAGCCTTGCCACCGCGGAGCTTTTTAACCACCTCGGCGACCTCAGCACCAGAGATTGGAGAGCCCGACCCAAAGTCCCCAGGCTCCGCTTCCTCAGTGGAAGACGTGCCAGTAGGATTGAGGAGGTCTTCGAAGTATTCCGCCCACCGACTCACAACATCCCGAGTTGAGGTCAACAGCACGCCATCCCCACCATAAATGGTGTTGGTCGCGTACCGCTTTCCCCCCCTGAGACGCCGGATGGTGGACCAGAATCGCCTCGAAGCCGTACGGAAGTCATTCTCCATGGCCTCTCCGAACTCCTCCCACGCCCGAGTTTTTGCCTCAGCAACCACCCGAGCCGCATGCCGCTTGGACTGCCGGTACCTATCTGCTGCTTCCGGGGTCCCACAGGCCAAAAAGGCCCAATAGGACTCCTTCTTCAGCTTGACAGCATCCCTCACCGCCGGTGTCCACCACCGGGTTCGAGGGTTGCCACCACGACAGGCACCAACAACCTTGCGGCCACAACTCCGATAAGCTGCCTCGACAATAGAGGCGCGAAACATGGCCCACTCGGGCTCAATGTCCCCCGCCTCCCTCGGAACGTGTTCAAAGCTCTCCCGGAGGTGGGAGTTAAAGCTCCGTCTTACGGGAGACTCTGCCAGACGTTCCCAGCAGACCCTCACAATACGTTTGGGTCTGCCAGGTCTGACCGGCATCCTCCCCCACCATCGGAGCCAACTCACCACCAGGTAGTGGTCAGTTGACAGCTCCGCCCCTCTCTTCACCCGAGTGTCCAAATGTGATTCCGTTTTTTTAATGTGATTCCGTTTTTTTTTCAAATGTAATTCCATTTTTTCAAATGTGATTCCATTTTTCCAAATGTGATTCCGTTTTTTCAAATGTGATTCCGTTTTTTTCAAATGTGATTCCGTTTTTTTTAAATGTGATTCCGTTTTTTAAAAATGTAATTCCATTTTTCCAAATGTGATTCCGTTTTTTTTCAAATGTAATGCCAGCCACTTCCGCTTAGGCTTAATGTAATTCTGTTTTTTCAAATGTAATTCCATTTTTTCAGATGTGATTCCGTTTTTACAAATGTGATTCCATTTTTTCAAATGTAATGCCGGCCACTAATGTAATTATGTTTTTTCAAATGTAATTCAAATTTTTTCAAATGTGATTCCGTTTTTTTCAAATGTGATTCCGTTTTTTTTTTTTTTCAAATGTGATCCCGTTTTTTCAAATGTTGTTCATTTACACCTTAGGGCCACCGTACTTATCAGATTTTAAACAACAAATCTCATTGTTTTTAATCGAAACCCCAGCACACCCACTGTTAGTTGCTCGCTTCCATCCCTCAGTGGGATGTGCGTTTCTCCATTTCATCGCAAAACATTTTGGGGCTCCACCAAGTGCGAACAGTGGCGCCAGACCTGCAGTCAGATCACCCAGAACAAGTCTGAGCAGCACCCCTGAAGTTGTTTTGCAGCTGACTCGCGTGTTTTTTCCACAGTAGTTAACATTTTTATTTCAGGTTTGTGGTTTTCCACCTGTTATTTTACACTCTTAGGACGGGAAGTCTCTGCTGTTTTATGACAGATTCTGGTTCGTGGCTTTTCTTCGTGTGTTTTTAAATCAGCTGACTGATTTACAACAGGAAACGTGAACAGCTGAAAGAGAACCCCCTGTAACCCCCCGAGCTCCTGACATTGTTTCCAAACTCCGTCTGAGGCCTCGAGCTGTGACATTAAGGCGCAGTTTTTTTGTACTTATGAGACGTTTGACCCATTACTGCTGTGCAGACTCTTCTGGCGTGACCTTGTTACCAACAGGTGTTTCACTCGGAGCCTCCTCAGAAGGTTCTGCATCTTTTTGTCTTTTCTGCAACAGTTCCTTTTTGGACAGCGGTCGGAGGACGCACGTGGCTGTGCGACCTTCTTTTACCACTTTTGGTTTGGAGACGAAGCCCACCATGATGTTCATTTGCTCCACAATTTGCTCCAGAACAGAGTCCTGCAGAAAGAAAATACGAACGGAGTTCAAGGCGGGGCGGATATTTCTACCATAGATCTTTATTTTACACATACAGCTCCTAAATTACACTCACTAATGAAAACTAGAGATTACATGAAAATAACTTGCTGAAAAACAGCTGAAATTTGCTTAAAACATGCTGAAATGTAACTAAGGTGTAAGAACAAGCCTAAATTAACAAAAGAAAGCAGAACGAACACATATTTGCTGAATTAGGTTTGAATAAGCAGAAATAAGCACACAAAAAATAGGAAATACCTTTAAAAGGGCTGAAATTAGTAAAAAAGACGCTTAAAAGTAGCTGAAAGAACAAAAAGAAGCTTAAACTACAAGAAGAAAGCAGAAAGAACTGAAATGAGCTGAAAAAATGTGGAATTAGCTGAAACAGCTAAAATTTGCATCAAAATAGCTAAATAGTAGCTCAAAGAGCAGAACAAGATGAAACTAGAAGAAAAATGCTGAAAGGAGCATAACAAGCTGAAATTAACATAAAGAGGTTAACTAGGCTGAAAGTAGCAGAAATTATCACAAAACACTTGCATTTACCTGAAAACAGCTGAAATTAGCTTAAAATGCTAAAAAGCTAGCTGAAAAGGTAGAACAAGCTTAAATTAGCATAAGCAAGCGGAAAGAACACATTTTCCCGATTAGGCTTAAAGAAGCAGAAATGAGCACAAAGAAGTGGAAATTATCAGAAAAAAACTGAAATTAGCTTAAAAAAAAACATCTGAAAGGTAGCTAAAAAAAAGGCAGAAAGAAGCTTCAATCACCAAAATGGAGAGAGCACATTTTTGCTGAATTAGGCTGGAAAAAGTTGAAATGAGTGCAAAAAAATGTGGAATTAGCTGAAAAAGCTAAAAACAGCATAAAAACAGCTAAATTGTAGCTGAAATACAAACCGGATTCCAAAAAAGTTTGGACACTAAACAAATTGAGAATAAAAATTGAATGCAATGATGTAGGTGCCAAGTAACATCTAATATTTTATTCAGAATAAAACACAAATCACAGATCAAAAGTTT
>JBBPBX010090697.1:0-14068 GCA_038048925.1 Garcialebias charrua
ATCGGTGACAAAGGGCAACCTTGGCGGAGTCCAACTCTCACCGGAAACGAGCATGACTTACTGCCGGCAATGCGGACCAAGCTCTGACATCGGTCGTACGGGGACCTAACATCCCTTTATCAAAGTGCCTGGTACCCCATACTCCCGGAGTACCCCCCACAGAACCCCCCGACGGACGCGGTCGAATGCCTTCTCCAAGTTCACAAAGCACATGTAAACTGGTTGGGCAAACTCCCACGTACCCTCCAGGACCCTGCTGAGGGTGTAGAGCTGGTCCAGTGTTCCACGACCAGGACGAAAACCACATTGCTCCTCCTGAATCCGAGGTTCGACTATCCGACGGACCCTCCTCTCCAGAACCCCTGAATAGACCTTACCAGGGAGGCTTAAGAGTGTGATCCCCCTATAGTTGGAACACACCCTACGGTCCCCCTTTTTGAATAGGGGAACCACCACCCCAGTCTGCCAATCCAAGGGAACTGCCCCATGCCACCTTTTAGTTCTTATGTATGTTGACTGCAGTCATGCTTTTGTGTGGTTAATTAGTCTGATTATGATCAGGCTTGTGTGTGTTCAGCCAGGAACACCTGAGAGCCACGCCTATATATACTTCAAGTTGACTGTGCTTGAATGCGGAGTGTTGTGAGCTCAGAGTTTGGTTGCTTTATTGCTGAGCTGTTTGAGTACTGTTTGGGTACTGTTTGAGTACTGTTTGGGTACTGTGGGGTGTTCTCCGCCCACCCCTGTCTTGAAGTCTGATCTTCTGTTTAGAAGGTTCTTGGTGAGTAATTACTAGCTCATGTTTGGTCTTGACTGCTAGATGCACTTAAAGAGTGGCTACTAGCTCATGTTTGGTCTTGACTGCTAGATGCACTTAAAGAGTGGCTACTAGCTCATGTTTGGTCTTGACTGCTAGTTGCATTTGTGTCAGCTCATTTGTTTGTGGAGTTTGACTGTGCTTGATGCACTTAGGAATGTTTGCTCATCATTTGACTTTTGTTGTGCTTAGTGCACTGGGTAGCTGAAGGCTGCATTGATGACATTAGGATCCTGCTAATGATAATTGATATCAGGGATGCTGACCTGTGTGGTTAGTTTAAGCTGGTTTAACCAGGAACATTTTTGAGCTTGGAGCTGTTTGGAGCTTTTTGAGCTGTTTGGAGCTGTTTGGAGCTTGGAGCTGTTTGGAGTTTTTGTTGGTTTGCCTAATGACAGAGTGAGATCGGTAGTCCAGTTATATCGTTTTTCTTTTACCCCTAGGGTCCCCTTTTGGTCAGGTAGTCCGTCTCCAGACAGGCTGCGACGGCCCTGTTTTTATGGGTTGGGCCGACGCTGGGGACGTTATATTCTTTTTGGCTGACTCACTCTTGTCCACCATTTATTTGTACTTTTGTCTGTCTATTTTTGCTCCCTTTTTGTTGCCCTGTGCCAGAAGACGGTGCACTCCGCACCTGGAGGGAGGAGTCGGGCAGTTTTCAATAAAGCTTTTTATTTTTACATTCTGCCTTCTTGTGTCCTTTGTCCATTTAATGTGTTCGGCCTGAGCCAGCCGTAACATATTTTGGGCGCCTCGTCCGGGATCTTGAATCCTTTTTCTCCTTTTGCTCCTTGTCTGGATCTTGAATCCTTTTTGAGTCCTTGCCTGGATCTTTGAGACATTGTCTGGATTTTTGAGTCCGTGTCTAGATCTTTGAGTCCTCGTTTGAGCTGTTGTGATCCTTGTTGGGTTAATTAATTAAACCTGCTGTTGGTTGCTTAAAATATTGAGAGTGTGGTGAAGTCTTTTGAAGCCAAGTGTTGTTGGACCGCAGTTAATATAATTGCTACTTTTTACATTTGGTGTGTTTTGACAGCTGTGTGCTGTAGTTTGCACTCACTCTGGAGCTGACAGGACCAGCTCCTGGTTGCTGATTGAGCTGAAACACGCAGCTGTGTGTGTGTGTTTTTGGATTGTGCTGCGTTTAAATGCAGCTGGGATTTTTTTTGCTGTTTACAGTGAAAGTCTTTAGAAGAGGGGTACAGCTTAAAAGCTGTTTGTGTCCACATCATGGTGTTCAATTTGAAGAGATTTCTTGAACAGCCCACGTTTGATGTCTATATAAACTGCACGAGAGAGCAGATGTTGAGTATAGCAAACCATTTTAAAATCAACACTAGAGAATACGAACATGATGGTTGGTTTGAGGGTGGACTGCTGACTGAATTAATTCAACTTGGGGTTGTTGTGATGCCTGATTATGGACATTCAAATGAAAATACAGTTGCTTTAAGAAAAAAAGAGCTTGAAGAACAATTGAGGAAAGAAAAAGAACTTATTTCACAACAGTTCGAGGTCGCACGAAGGGAGCTACAACTTAAACATGAATTGTTCTTAAAAGAACAAGAAGTCAAAAGTCAAAGTATTCTAGCCGCTCTACATGAGAAGAAGCGTCTTCTAGAATTGAGAGAGCTCCATACTGCACAAAGGGAAGATCACCATTTGTGTCCCACTGTGTGTCATCCAAAGGTGACACCAGAGCCTTGCATTCAAGCAGGTGTGCCTCTCTCACATCTACAGGAGATGGCGCCAGAAGAACATCAAGAGGAGGAGAAAAATGAGGATGTCAACTTGGGTGACAGTTTCTTCTTTTTTCATGTAACTGAACTTGAAATTAAACATGAAAATGAATCTGACTTAATCCCAGTTAAAGATGGGGATCTTAAAAACTTTGAGCTGAAGGAACATTACATTGACCTGAGTGAATGTTTTTTATTTAGCTCTGAAGAAGAAGTCCCAGTGAGCTTAACTGAGGATCCAGAAGAAACAATTCCACCTGTTTCATTGTGTTCTTTTTTAGCTCCTGCAGAAAACAAAGGAGTTGTGAAAGATGATGTTGACTTGAGTGACAGTTTTCTATTGTTATTTAAAACTGAACAACTCTCATTTCATGATTCTGTGTCTAACGGTCTCTGTGCTTACAGTGCGGCTGAGAGCAGAGCTGTTGAAACTGACACAGGGATGCTGTCCAGAGCAGAAAAAGAGGACAGATCCCCCCTGACTGTCAAGACACGTGTGTCAAGTTCTCTTGTTTCTTTGTGTTCCCTTTCAGCCACTGCAGACTGCAGACTGTTGCTGAATGATGTGGGACCATGGCCTCAAAAAGAAACTGGAAATGAGTCAGGAAATGACTTTATTACAGTGAACTCTTATGTTGACCATAATTCACTGTCTGACACTATTTCCTATATTTTCAGAATAACTGAAATCAGATCTGCTACAGTTGACCAGAAGGTGTCGCTACAGCTGAATGGAGAGAGTTGTCCAACACTGTCCAGTGCTGAGATGGAGGAGAACAGTTTCCCTCTGTTTGCTAAGAAATTACGACTCTCTTCGTCACTGACTGACCTCATCAGAAATGATGATGGCGTTTGTTATACAAAACAAATGCTTTTCAAATTAATGTCAGATCAGAGATGCCTTTTTGGTTTTAAAACATTTTAAGATAACATGATATTGATTATGTTAGCGGTTAGGCGGACTAGTTTTAATGATGTTTTTAGTCCGTTTGTCTGTTGTGACCGCTACATTGTTGCTCTCTAGGGTCCTATTTATTTTGCATGTGCGGATGTGAGATGTTTTCACCTGACATCCACATCACACCCATACAAAACACTGGTGGTGGAGGTGTTACATATCCTGAGGAAGCTGCCAATGCTGACACCTTTTAGTTCTTATGTATGTTGACTGCAGTCATGCTTTTGTGTGGTTAATTAGTCTGATTGTGATCAGGCTTGTGTGTGTTCAGCCAGGAACACCTGAGAGCCACGCCTATATATACTTCAAGTTGACTGTGCTTGAATGCGGAGTGTTGTGAGCTCAGAGTTTGGTTGCTTTATTGCTGAGCTGTTTGAGTACTGTTTGGGTACTGTTTGAGTACTGTTTGGGTACTGTGGGGTGTTCTCCGCCCACCCCTGTCTTGAAGTCTGATCTTCTGTTTAGAAGGTTCTTGGTGAGTAATTACTAGCTCATGTTTGGTCTTGACTGCTAGATGCACTTAAAGAGTGGCTACTAGCTCATGTTTGGTCTTGACTGCTAGATGCACTTAAAGAGTGGCTACTAGCTCATGTTTGGTCTTGACTGCTAGTTGCATTTGTGTCAGCTCATTTGTTTGTGGAGTTTGACTGTGCTTGATGCACTTAGGAATGTTTGCTCATCATTTGACTTTTGTTGTGCTTAGTGCACTGGGTAGCTGAAGGCTGCATTGATGACATTAGGATCCTGCTAATGATAATTGATATCAGGGATGCTGACCTGTGTGGTTAGTTTAAGCTGGTTTAACCAGGAACATTTTTGAGCTTGGCTTGGAGCTTTTTGGAGTTTGGAGCTGTTTGGAGCTTGGAGCTGTTTGGAGTTTTTGTTGGTTTGCCTAATGACAGAGTGAGATCGGTAGTCCAGTTATATCGTTTTTCTTTTACCCCTAGGGTCCCCTTTTGGTCAGGTAGTCCGTCTCCAGACAGGCTGCGACGGCCCTGTTTTTATGGGTTGGGCCGACGCTGGGGACGTTATATTCTTTTTGGCTGACTCACTCTTGTCCACCAATTATTTGTACTTTTGTCTGTCTATTTTTGCTCCCTTTTTGTTGCCCTGTGCCAGAAGACGGTGCACTCCGCACCTGGAGGGAGGAGTCGGGCAGTTTTCAATAAAGCTTTTTATTTTTACATTCTGCCTTCTTGTGTCCTTTGTCCATTTAATGTGTTCGGCCTGAGCCAGCCGTAACACTAGGATAGAGCTTGTTGCTGGCATTAAGAGAGCCAAGGCCACATATGCACAGAGCATTGAGGGTCAATTCACCTCACAAGACCCACGGAGCATGTGGAGGGGCATTAAATGCATAACAGATTATAAAGGCAGAGTGAACAATGCCCCAAAGACCCATCTCTGCCTGATGCCCTCAACAAGTTCTATGCATGCTTTGAAGACCCAAACAGACCACCCAGCACCAGACTCACCTCACCACCAGATGAAGAATATCTCAGCGTGACCGCAGCAGAAGTAAGGAGTACTTTCAGGAGGATCAACCCTCACCCAGACACTCAGCAACATTGCATGTTGCACTCACAACGTGATATACTAATGAAACAAATTTATAAATGTGTTCGTGTATTAACATTAATAAAAATGCAGGTGTAAGGAACCTTCTGGGCAGAGTTTGCATGTTCTTTCAGTGCATGTATGAGTTTTCCCTGGGAACTCTGGCTTCCTTCCACACACTAAAATCATGTTAGGCTGATTTACTAATGGGCTCTAATAGACCTTTTACCAGTTGACGTCATCACGCAAAGCTCGGCAGAAACGAGCGTTCTGATTGGACGGCAAAAAGCCGAAACCGGATGCCGGGGGTTAGGAAGGAGCCGAGGAGCTTCGTAATGATAGAGAGTTGTAATTTAGAAGCTTGATTTCTTAAAATAGTGGACAACCACTGGTCAAAATGCCTGAACATTGTGCCGCAGATACGAGAGGAGGTGACTGTGTGCGCTGATGGAAATTGGGGAAATCCTTCAGGCTTTTTGCGGATGTCCAGCAGGGTGAGCCGTTGTGTGTAGTTGTCAACAACCTGTATTATCCAAGCGTCAGAAATAAATGTTTTAAATTTCTCACACCAATACTTCTGATATTTAGACTGGTTTGGTTATTGTTACAGGTTCAACATCTTCTGTTAGCTGCTATAACTAGCGCCATGTCTTCATAATGAGCCGTCAGTATAAGCACAGTATGTAAACAAAAACATGACGTTTGAGTCACACAAATGTTCACAGCGTCCTTATTTCTTATTTGATTTCTGTAAACTATGTCTTAAATACAACCTGAGGCAATTGGTGATGTTGTGATGTGAAAAATAATAACTATCCCAAGTGATAGCTTTCCTAGGGAAATTTAATTATCTTTGATTTACTAATGCACTTATGCTGTTTATACAGCTTACACTTTAGACGTAACATGTGTGAAAATCTTAAATATATTACAAACAATATATTTTGCATGTGAATTCCATAATGACACATACAATAGTTGTATATTGTGTTTGTGATTGTTTTTGCAGAGGATGTGGCTGCAACCATGTTGGAAATACACCAACCTGCACCCAGTTACCTTGTACATGGAAGAGACCAGCCCAAAAACGAACTGCACCTGCTACTTGGATGAGCTGCAAGTTTTAAAGTGAGTTTAATCAGTGTTCCTGAAGACATTTCATATTACGCTTATAACACAAATACCCAGAAAGGTGACTTTCAGTGAAACTTCACCAACAATTGGAATAATACAATATCACTTATCTTGTCTTATCCCAGTCAAAAAACTATTCAACATTGTACAATTGTAGTTTATTGTATTGTGTTAATTATTGTTGTTTTCTAGTGGCACTAGATAATAAATGCAATCACATATGTACGGTTTTAAATGTTTTCTACAATGGTAAGATCTGGAATAGTTTTTTGACATTTTTTAAAAAACACTTCTACAAATAGATTTGCTAATATGTGTTAGATATCAACCACATTTTTCATGTTGGTGTCATTTAAGGCATGACATCTATGTTGAGAAGTTTTCCAGGAGAACGCTGAACAGACTGTGTTTTGACCCACGACATCCTGATGACCGGAATGAGCCCACCATCACTGCTGGCTGGTCTTCACAAGGACATTTTGAGCGTGGAGCCATTCTTGACCTATTGCAGGTTGTAGTAGTAAACATTAAAAACCAATAACGCTTATCTGTATGTTTCTTTAATTCCTTTATTTTGTCTAGATTTTAAAACTCCTTGTTTTTTTCCTTTTAAGATATGCTCAAAGCCCTGGCTGTGGTTTCTCGATCCAGACTCTCCGGCAGATGAAGTAGCTGACGACCGCGACCCCTGTTCAATCTCCACGCCATCAGAGAGACCTGCCAGAAGTTCAAAACATCTTTAAATGTCTCACAAGCACACACATTATTTATATAAGTCACAAACAGAAACAACACATACCAGAAGATCAGAACAAGTGCTCAATACAAAAACAACTGGACTTTATTTGTTGCAGAAAACGTTTCACCCTTTCTGCAACAAATAAAGTCCAGTTGTTTTTGCATTGAGCGCTTGTTCTGATTTTATCATGTCCTGGACGACTGAGAATCTTCACCAGCACACTAAAACAGCATTTGTATATTAACAGATTAAAAAATTTAACTAAACAAAAGTTCCACTTCACTAAAAGTCAAATTAGAGCACAGTTTCTTTATTTTTAAAGGTTGGTGTGTTCATTTCTAAATTTAATGTACTACAATCAATGTGTTTTGGGATGTGTGGACTATCTCATTAATCAATTACTGTAATAAACATGGATTTGAATACAGTATATAAATTTGGTCAAATTGGGGAGGGAATGACTGAGCCAGCTGAGGAGTGCTGTGAGTTTTCATTGGATTAGCGTGATGTCCTTCAAAAACTTCAACAAATGTGATGTCACGGTCGACATAATTTATTTAAAATACATATATTTGGATCATGACAGGCCTGACAGGTCCATAAATGCGTGTCGGCCCAGCGGGCAAGCGAATCTTTGTGCACCGCCGGGCCAGTTAGACGCTGCTGTAAACACCTGTACTTACAAAGATATTTTTACTTTATTGCACTTACTGCTAAAAAAGGTCACAACACTCCTACGGTGGCCCTGAGGTGCAAAACACATTAACAAATAAGGCTAAACACTTATTTGTTAATGTGTTTTGCACCTCAGGGCCACCGTACACCGATGCTCCCAGCAAAACTGTGCACAGTGTTTGATGCTATTTTATTCACCTGTTATTTCTTCAGGGGGGTTGAACAGACTAGCTTCCCTTTTTCAACCTCTGACTTGACATCAAACCCTTTGTCAGCAAGGAGTTGTTGGCCAGTTGCTGCTGTAAAACAAAAAGTATTAATTCATATTTGACAATAAACAAAACAGTCTTGTGTATAGTTAAACTGTATGCTTATACACATTGATGACAGGATTGCTTTTTTTTTCTGTGACAGCATTTCACAGATGCTCCCAGCAAAACTGTGCGAATGACTTACAGAAACAGAGAAATGGCTGAAATGTTTTTAAAGTCAGACCTCAAATAATGTTAATAAAACATGTTTGTCTTGTGGAAACTACTACTGTATATTTTTTCAACGCAGAAAGAGTTCAAATGATGACAGCTAACAGTGCAGTGGTCTGTTCATTCTTATACAGCTGCATGTTTTATGCTATTTTATTCACCTGTTATTTCTTCAGGGGGGTTGAACAGACTAACTTCTCTTTTTCCACCTCTGACTTGACATCAAACCCTTTGTCAGCAAGGAGTTGGTGGACAGTTGCTGCTGTAAAACAAAGTATTTATTCATGTTTGACAATAAACAAAACAGTCTTGTGTATAGTTACTGTAAACTGTATGCTTATACACATTGATGACAGGATTGCTTTTTTTTTCTGTGACAGCATTTCACCGATGCTCCCAGCAAAACTGTGCGAATGACTTACAGAAACAGAGAAATGGCTGAAATGTTTTTAAAGTCAGACCTCAAATAATGTTAATAAAACATGTTTGTCTTGTGGAAACTACTACTGTATATTTTTTCAACGCAGAAAGAGTTCAAATGATGACAGCTAACAGTGCAGTGGTCTGTTCATTCTTATACAGCTGCATGTTTTATGCTATTTTATTCACCTGTTATTTCTTCAGGGGGGTTGAAGGAAGAATCTCTTTGCATGTCGCAGGTTGAAACAGGTTGAAACTTCAACACAGGCAGTGGACTGAGGAACAGCGAGGTCTCGTAGTAGACCTAGCTAGCTGCTAGCTTAGCAACTGTCCAGTAGCATTCTGCTGCGGGAGGTTGTTCTGTTTTGTCTGTTTCCCATATCCAAGATGTAATGTAGGAACGTAATCCACGGAGCTTGGATCACCACCATCCACGGATCACCACCGTACGGAGCTAGGATCACCACCGCGACCAGAGTAGTATTATTACCCCAGACTTCCGGAAAATTCTGGAAAAATACGAGTGCGCATGCGCGATGACGTCAACTGGTAAAAGGTCTATTGTCCCTAGGTCTGAGTGAAAGTGTGAATGATTTTCTGTCCAGTTTGTCTCCATGTAGCCCTGTGAGGACTTGCAAACTGTCTGGTGTACCCTGCCTCTCGCACAGTGACTGCTGGATATGAGCACCACTGACCCCCACAATCTGGAAAGGAAGAAATGGGTTAGATATTGAATAGAAGGATATAAGGGAACAGTGCTAATTTCATCATCCTGCAGCACCACAAATTTTTGATAATTTTAATGAAAAAGGGCCAACAGGTTTTTTTGCAAAGCTCAAACGTTTATGGAGGATTTGCTGCATAAGCACTTTCTAATCTGTACCCCCCAAAAAAACAACCTACAGAAAAATGCACTAACATCAAATTTACACTTTACACAGAAACATTATATTTAGGCTTCATAAATAATTCCTTCTAGCTTTCTAGCATCTAGTTTTCTACTTGTCATATTATGGCAAATGAACAAATATGAACAAATTGAACTCAGTTTGTAATTTATGCTTCAAATTTTGTCTTGAAAATGTTTGCGTTATTATAAAGCAGCTTGCAAGTGAGCATTTAAAAGTTTAGAATCCAGGCAAGCTCTGCAACATTTTCCATTGTGGCTTAAAACTTCAGAAGAAAATTAGTATACACTAGAAATCTCAAGCCTTCAACGGAAGTAGAAATGACAAAAGCACCTTTTACGATAGTGATTGACACATTTTTGATCAAGTGACAAGTTTGTTCTCACTTGATAGGATATTTAAAATTATCGGCAAAAGCATACTTTGGATTTTTTTGCACACACCTCTTAAACAAAGTATTAACATCACACACGGTAATTATTGTGTTAATTTAAAACACAAATGGACTTCATCATAATCATCCTTCACTGCTCTGCACACACAAAGAATCCTTTAATTAATTTAGCCTCAGAAAAGGACACAATGGTACCACAACATGAGGCTGTCAGCATCTTTGCTGCCACATCAAAAAGCCACATGTTAAATTACAGCACGCCTCCGAAAACAGAAACAGAGCAATGCAGCAGATACATGTGTTTACACATTGACACATGCAATTTCACAGGATCAGAGCTGTCTGAAATCCCTGAGGGATGTTTTTCAAAGCAGGAGCCGGTGAATGACCAGCCTGCCGAGGATTTATTTTTCCGTGCGTGCATTTTATTGTGTGAGAGATAATTTAACGAAAACAGACTTGGAGAGGTTAGTTTTAGCACCCGTAAAAGAATGCAAGGCGTCAAAATGATTAATTGTGGTTGTGGTTGTGGTTGCAGCTGTTTGTGTTCGTGCAAAATTTCTCCTTCTTTTGTCTTTTTTGTCCTCCTCTCACACCACCCATCTACAACCACTTGCACCATTTCATCATTCATCTATGATCTGAAAGACATCCAATATATCAAAACAACTTTTTATGCTCACATTTCTGTGCCACTTCTTCAGAAAAAAATGATAATTACATCACATGGGTGCAGCAGATCACATTATGGTAAACAAAAAAAAGAACAATAGATTTTTTGAAATCTGTAATTTTTTGTGTGGGATTTTAAAATGATTAGAAAACCATGAATTGGGTACCACTTTACAATAAAGGTCCCCTTATACTGTAGATGGCTAATAAATAGTTTATAGATAGATACGTTATTGATTCATCTTTAAATACTTTATAAATCATTAATAACTGCTTATTATGCATTAAGGGTGACAGAGAGACAAAATTGACCAGTTTTTTATTTTTTTTACCAAATACTGTAGTGAGTCAAATCTGTTCACCTACTGTATTTTTCAGACTATAAATCCCACCAGATTATAAGGTGCATTCAGATTTAGACAGGATCTGTTTCTGAAAAAGAAACCCAGTTTAACTTTCAGTTTCTTTACTAGGTTTTCCACATGGAGCTTAAAAGAGAGATGTGAGTCGACCAGGATACCCAAATATTTATAGGAATCAACAAACTCAATAGGGACACCATTTGAGGATGAAATATAAGGCTCACTGTTGATTTTTGAGGAAATTAAAGAATTTTAAGTGAACATTATAGTCCAAAAAATATGGTACATTTCATCTAAAATTGTTATTTTTAACATTTCAGACCAAGTTACCTTGTAAGCACAATAAGCATTTGTAAACCTATTTCTTTAGCATATATTATTATACTTTATCACTGCATTATAAGTATCTAAAAATATTATATCCTAAAAAATATGTTTACAGATGCTTATGGTGCATTCAGACCTAACAGCGTTTCAATGGCAGGAGCGTCCAGTTTACATGCAAAGTCAATGGGGGACGCGCTTCCAGCCGCGTCTTGGCGTCGGGCGTCACGTCGCGTGCGTGTTGAGCGTGCTGGAAAGCGTTTTCCGTGCACGTGAACCGGCTTCAGCCTCCAAACCACGCATTCACCATGCTGAAGATTTCGCCGTTCAAACTTTCAAACGCCGCTCAACTCTACCTGATTGGTTGGTGTGTCAACCAATCAGGGAGAGTCGGGGGGAGAAGAGAGGGGGTCAGGGGGAGAGTCCCTATGTGACGACGCGGAAACCAGTGACGCGGAAACGATTGCGCAACTATGTGACGTATTGTTTGTGGGACACAGAAAAAACCCGCGGAGTCATGGACTATGGAAGAGAAACTCATTGTAGCTGTGTGTTCGCGACAACTCCTTCACGACCAGTCAAGTCTGCTCCACAGGGACAGAGATAAAAAGCTCCTCGCCTGGCGGAGTGCTGACTCGGTATACCATACCGGTAAGCTCCTCCCACACAACCCGCAGCAGTTTCGCGTTCTGGAATTCTGGTCCAAGTAGGTCTGGACACCAAGTGCGTCCACTTGCATGCGTGACAAGCTTTTTGGAAGTTGAAACGCTGTTCGGTCTGAATGTACCATTAGTGTGCTTACAAGGTAGTAACTTAGTCTGAAATGTTTAATATAACAACTCTAAATGAAATATATTGGTGAACAGATTTAGTTCACTATTTGGCAAGAAACTGGTCAGTTCCCTTATCAGTCATGTCACTCAGTGCAACATAATTGCTATGGGAAATTGCGCCACCCGCGCAATTACCTGAAGGAATACACTCACGCCTTTACGGCAGGGGCGTCAGCGTCACGCCAGAGTCCCCTCCCTCTGGGTATTTAAGACGTGGACGCCCATCCTACTTCCTCTTATTGTCCTTCACCTCGCTTAAACCTAAACACTCTTCTCGGATCTTCTCTGTTGTTCATCGCTCGACCAGAGGTGAGCTTGCTCCCTACACAGAGCGTACAGAGAATTTTTTCCTGCGGACTGCCGGGCTGGCGAAAGCTGGTCCGGCACATTTTTCCTTCACCCCAAAGTTTTCTTCTCCTCTCTCCACAGACTGCTTCGCTCGACGGCGCTGACTGCGCGACACCGCTACCCTGCTAACGAGTAGCAGGCTAGCCGGCGAAAGCGACGCGAGGAGGGAGACGTCTCCGGACAACGTTAGCACTGCTAACGAGCTTAACTCTTCTCAGCCATGGCTCCTGAGAAGGTAATGCGAAAACCCAAAACTCAAAGAAGACCAGCAGGCCAGCGAGCCCCAGCTCCCGTGCCTTTTCTCTTCTGCTTTTCTGCTGCTCGGTTAGCGAACGCTAACTGCAAGGCACGCTACCTGCTAAGCTAACGAAGCTAACAGGCCAGCAGCCGCGAGCAACTCAGCGAGAGGACATCCTCGGACGAGGAACTCTGGCAGGCTGTGAGCTCTGGCTCCCGAACATGCTTCAGCAGATCTGGCTACTCCCCTTCAGCAGCGGGCACCCACAAGGCCTGTCCGGTCTGCTTAGGGATGCTACACGCGAAGACACTCAAAATTTTACACGCGGATGACCCCGGAGAAAGGAGAGTGGAAATCGAGTAACCCCGCTGCTATCTGGCTAGCTCCCACGGTTAGCATGGCTAACCAGGAGCACCCATGACAACATGGGGCAGACGATCAGCGCTGCTAACAAGATTAGCGCGGCTACGAGCGGACAACGAAGGAGTCCATCGTGAGGTATGTGAAAATGCTTGCTCTAGCTTGCTAGCTAACCTTCTCATATTTTGCCTGTTTCACTATCCTGTGCGGCCGAATCGACGGTAGAATTCATCGCATAACTAAGTGTTTTTTTTACCAATGCTGTGTTGCTCGAGGGTCCATCTTAGCACCACTAGTGGGCTCACGAGTGCCTCCACGTTTAGCCCCGGCTAACAAGGAGACTCTCTGTCCAGCACAGTCCAGGAGGAGGAATTTCAGCTACCTTTTCAGCTGCGCTACCTGGTAGTTTTCCTATGCCCATGACGAGAACATTGTGACACTGAGAGCTTATCCACCCATGAGGCTATGGATGACTCTCTGACGTTAACCATGTCAGGGCCCAAGGGACCCTGGTGGGGTGGACAAGGACGAGTGGCCTCGGTGCTGCAGGCCCACCAGGCAGAAAAGCTGCAGGAGCTGCAAGGGGCCACCAACAAAAAGAAAAGGAAAGTCTGAGATGCCCCTGCACCATTACAGGCGCTCTCACTCACAGAGGGAGAGAAAATGCCAAACTTTTACCACCAGTACCTGTGTTTAAGGAGCACAGACTAGCTGGTTCGGAACGTTTAAACACACAAGAACACTCAGACCCTTGTGTAATAAAGAGAAATTGCCATCCACACACGACAATAAAGTCTCAGACTACTGAATGCATCCTGGTCCCAAAATGGGAACAGGGATTCAGGTTGGTCCGTCCACGCGGTACGGGAACCTGACCTTTTGAGCCCAGACTTCACTTGTAAAACGCTACAAGGAGCTGGTGGTATGTGTGTGCACACTAAGATTAATGCATCTACTGTATGTGTAATAAAAACAAACACTGTTTCATGCATATACAAGAATGAAAGTACCAAAGCACAGACTGCCCTGGTTCTTGACTCGAGCCCCACTTTTGTGAAACACAAACTACTAGGTCAGACTATGAACCGCAGTAGGACACACGAGTTCT
>JBBPBX010090698.1:0-14068 GCA_038048925.1 Garcialebias charrua
CGGTTCTAGACCAGTTGTACTGGTGGGGCCAAGCTGGGGCCAGAGGTTTTGTCAGAGGGGCACGTTCATCAGATGAACGTTGTTACCTGTATATAATTTTGGACTGAGAAACTGAACCAAGACTTCACCTAACAGTTATTTTCATTATCATTTTATTTGCTTATTAATATATTTTATTCAGTCAATACAAATACTGTGTAAAATGTTTTATATTTTTCTCATTTGATTTTTTAAACTATTTTCTTTGGTTACAATGGTTAATCACTGCTTTAAAAAAATAAGAGTCAAGTAAGATTTCGAATCTGTCTTTTTCTCCGAGATGAACTTCAACAAAGACAGATTCGAAATCTTACTTAACTGTTAGGTGAAGTCTTGGTTCAGTTTCTCAGTCCAAAATTATATACAGGTAACAACATTGGCTGCCCTACTATCACAGCAACTGTATTCTGCGATTTTGATGAATACAAAATCGTAGAATTTCATGATTTCTGGCATCATGATTTCTGGCAAACCGATCAACAAATGAGTGACTCATTTGTTGATCGGTTTGCCAGAAATCATCAAATTATGTTTGTATTCTGCATCTGTCTGTTAGCAAAATATCTTATGAACAACTGAACAGATTTTGATTAAACTTTCAAGAAATAATCACTGAATGGCTCTCTACGACTGGTTGACTTTTAAAGTACATCCAATTCAATCAATGGTGTTGGTCTGTTAGCAAAATATCTCATGACCCTCTGGACAGATTTTGAAAAATCTTTCAAGAAATAATAAACGGATGTTTCTTTACTGCTGATTAACTTTTGGATATATTTGAATTGAAGATGGCTGCAGCAGGCAATTGAAATAAGCCAAACTCAAAAATGGTTATAATTCAGTTAATTTTACAGATATGGAGTTAAGTGATTGTTTAAAGTTATTTAAAGTTATTTTATATATTCTTTTAAATAATGGGGTGATATAAGATTTTTTTCTTCTTTCTGCACTCTTTTCATTCAATGTTTTATTTTTGATGAATGTTTTATTTTGTCTCTTTTACATTAATGAATAAATAAATTAAATAAAATATTAAATAGCTTTACATCTGCTAAGTTCTTGGCATAAACCAACACAGACATGTTCCTGTTTTTAGTGTTTTACATCAATCAATCAATCAATCAATCAATCTTTATTTATAGAGCCCCTTTCAGCAGCCAGAAGGTGCACAAAGTGCTGAACAATACAGAAATAAAAACAAACAATAAAAAAAACAATAAAAATAAATAAAAATAAAAAAAAGCGTAGAACCGCCACAGATGGGAGACTAGACATTAAAGAGGGCGAGAAGGACTTGTACCGATTGGCAAGACAGCGGGATCAGGCTGGAAAGGATGTGCAGCATGTTAGGCTTATTAAAGATAGTGATAGTAATGTTCTAACAAGTGAGGAGAGTGTGACATGAAGGGGTTTTTACATGCTTTATATTGTAGCTGTATTATGATATGATGCGAAGCCACGGAGCTCCCAGGCGGAAGCTGAAACAGCTGCCGTAATCAGAGCCCCCATCCCGGCATGAAAAAGAAAAACACACCGCTGAAGTCCCTGAGCTCGATGGAATGTCCGGCCGGCGTAAAACTAACTTGACCACGGTTTAATGTGACGCAGATGTGTTTAGCTCTGCAAACATTGAACGTTGTTGTCTTGCGGTGTTGAGTGTAAATATTTCCACACAACGCACATGTTACGATGAAAAGTCGGCTAGCTGCTAGCTAAGATGCTACTCACCAGTGTTGTCCGATCTTGCGACAGAAACAAGCGTCCAGCTCCATGTAAACAATCCATAAACAAACGACCCGCTCTTTCAAAACGATGCCAAAACAAACCCAACAGAGTACTCAGTCAGCCCCTCACGCTTGTAGCTGCCTGCAAACTATGAACTGGATTTCCTGAATGTGAGGCGGGTCTTGTTACTCTGGGTTCATGAGACACGCCTCCGTTCAGGAAATCCATCCCATAGTTTGAAGCCAACGTGCATCATGGGTTGGATCAATACGTAAACAAGGCTGGTATCGGTATGTGCCATGAGCTTCCACTTCTGCTCGGAGGGTGGGCCACAGGGTGGGCCAGGGTCCATCTTACACGGGCACGGGCCCGTGCGGGCCCGTGTGTAGAACCGCCACAGCATACAGGCTGATGAAACAATGGACATTTCCACTCCACACACTCATAGCCCCCCCATTAGAAAACTCCACCAGCCGCCACTGGGAGAGGCTCTGTGGCTAGCTTGTGTTTTTGTCATCTGTCCTGCCTTCCTTGGTGTTTACTCCTTCACTCTGCCAGCTCCTGTCTCACCTGTCCTCCATGAACGTCCTTTCTAAAGCACCATGTTCTGTCTCCCTCAATGTCTCCTCAGTTAGTGTAAGTGTTGCTGCCATGTCAGCCCTTTGGTTTCTTATTACCGTAATAAATGTTATTCTTATTGTACCTTCGAGTTCCCCGTCTGTCTTTGTGTACAACAAACCAACAAATCATGATAAGCTCTATACAGCTGTATTTAGCTTTTTTTTAAGCAACAAAAACAAACCATGCATTTTTGTTTGTGTGACAATGCAGAAGTTTTAAACACTGCAAAATAAAACAATGTAAAGGAAAAATCCAAAAAAGATCAACAAAAAACAGACGATTCATCTAAACACATTAACCTGATAAAAATAACTTCCTTTTTTTCTGGACTGTGAAATGCTTTTGTTGATTTATTCTATATTTATTAAATAAACAGATTACATCCATTTTGAAATTTACTTGCAAATATTTACATATTTGTTTCTATTCTATTCTATGGCAAGATGGCCGCGCTCAGACCAGCCGCAGCTTCATGGGCTCCCAGAACATCCCCAGTTTTTAGTAATTTTAATAGTGTTTTTGTACCTGACTCTGCGCGTTTTTTGCGGGTGAATTATAGCCGAACTGAGCTGTTGAGAATTGGAGCGGATTTACCACAAGGCACAGCTGAAATCAGCAACGAACTCAAATCAGAGCTCGGAAGATTGGATCTGCTTAGATCATCTTTCTGGAAGCAGATGCGCTCCGGAGGAAAGAAAAGAAAGCGGTGCTCTCGAGGGAAAAAGCGTGGCTGTCGAGCAGGAATTATGACGAGACTGCGGGCAGACGCTAAAACCGGGAGACCCCCGATGCCGGCTCTTTTCCTGTCCAACGTGCGCTCGCTCGACAACAAGATGGATTTGCTTCGTCTGAGAGTAACAACGTCGGAGGAGATGAGGAGATGCTCGGTGATTTGCCTCACGGAAACATGGATCAATGAAGACACTCCTGACTCTGTTTATGAGTTGGATAATAAGCTATTTTTCAGAACGGACCGGTGCATCGAGACTACGGGGAAAACGCGAGGCGGAGGCGTCTGCATTTACGTTAACAAAGACTGGTGCACGAACTGTGCCGTTATCAGCAGGATCTGCTCAGCTGCTGTGGAGCTTTTAACAATAAGATGTCGGCCACATTATCTTCCCCGCGACTATTCAGCGATAATAATAAGCAATGTTTACATAGCACCCGATGCTAATGCCAACGACGCCCAGGGAGAAATTCATGACTTACTCACCTCGCTGCAGTGTAAATATCCTGAGGGGTTTTTCATTGTTTCCGGGGACTTCAATCACGTAGATTTACGTGTCATCCTTCCAACCTTCAATCAGCACGTTTTCACAGCAACACGAGGAAATAAGACACTAGACCAGGTCTTCACGAATGTGAAGGGGGCGTACACGGCGAAGCCACGCCCACCGCTCGGGGCTTCCGACCATCGCTCCCTGCTATTGGTCCCTAGACAGCTACCCCCACTCAGACGTTCGAAGCCGGAACAAAGAGTGATCACATCGTGGCGCCAAGATAGTTCCCCCATGCTAAGAGACTGCTTTGAAAACACAAACTGGTCTGTCTTCAAAGAAGCAGCTACGAATGGAAGTTCAGTTGACCTGGAACTTTATGCTTCCTCAGTCCTGGGTTACATCAGTACATGTGCTGAAAATGTATCCATAAGAAAGTGTGTTAAATTTTACCCCAATCAAAAACCCTGGCTAAATAAGGATGTCCGCACCCTGCTGGCAGCCAGGGACACTGCATTCAAGTCTAAAGATACTGAGGAGTTGAGAAAGTGCAGGAGAGAACTGGATGATGGCATAAAGAAGGCCAAAGCCGCGTATGCACAGAGGATCGAGGGACAGTTCACCTCACATGATCCACGGAGCATGTGGCAGGGCATCAAATGCTTAACAGACTACAAGGGCAAAAGCAAACAATGCCCCAGGGACCCATCCCTGCCTGATGCCCTCAATAAGTTTTATGCACGTTTTGATGATCCAAACAGACCAACTAGCACCAGACTCACCTCATCACCAGACGAGGAGCACCTCAAAGTGACCGCAGCAGAAGTGAGAGGTAGTCTCAGAAGGATCAACCCTCATAAAGCTACGGGTCCAGACAACATCCCAGGGAAAGTTCTGAAGGAATGTGCGGACCAGCTCTGTGAGGTGCTGGCTGACATCTTCACCACCTCACTTTCACTGGAGTCAGTTCCCACCTGCCTGAAGACTGCCACCATCATCCCAGTCCCAAAAAGCTCCACAGTGACTGGTCTGAATGACTATAGACCGGTGGCTCTCACCCCGATAGTCGCTAAATGTTTTGAGAAACTGGTCATGTCCCACATCAAGACAACCGTCAACATCAGCGAGGACCCTCATCAATATGCATACCGTGAGAACCGATCAACAGAGGACGCCATCTCCTCTGTGGTCCACACTGCTCTCACCCACCTGGATCAGAAGGACTCATACGTGCGTCTGCTCTTTGTGGACTTCACATCTGCCTTCAACACCATGATCCCCCAAACTCTGATAGACAAACTATCCACACTTGGACTAAGCCCCTCCATCTGTAACTGGGTACTAGACTTCTTAACAAACAGACCACAGTCCGTGAAGATCCACAACTTCTCCTCCTCCACCATCACCCTCAGCACTGGCTCTCCTCAAGGATGTGTGCTGAGCCCTCTTCTGTTCACTCTGCTCACATATGATTGTACAGCCACACATCCAGGCTGTCATATTGTTAAGTTTGCAGATGATACAGCTGTGGTGGGATGCATCACAGATAATGATGAATCCAGCTACAGACAGGAGGTGGAACATCTGGAGAGCTGGTGCAAAGAGAACAACCTTCACATGAATGTGAAGAAGACGAAGGAGATGATTGTGGACTTCAGAAGGAACAAACACACCCACACCCCACTGTATATAGGTGGATCTGCGGTGGAGGTGGTCTCCAGCTACAAGTACCTGGGTGTACACTTGAATGATAACCTCAGCTGGAGCAATAACACCACCAGCCTGATCAAGAAAGGTCATCAGAGACTCTACTTCCTCAGACGGCTGAGACGAGCTGGTCTGAGAAGCTCAGTCCTCACCTCGTTCTACAGGTGTGCAGTGGAGAGCGTCCTGTGCTCCAGCATCAACGTGTGGCATGGAGGCTGCACAGTTGCAGAGAGGAAAGCTCTACAAAGAGTGGTGAAGGCTGCACAGAAGTCTGTGGGAGTCAGTCTCCCCACCATCACAGACATTTACACCTCCAGATGCAGAAAAAGAGCCACCTGCATCATGAAAGACCTCACTCACCCAGCACACTCACTCTTTGCACCACTCCCCTCGGGACGGAGGTTGAGGAGCATCAAATGTAGAACCACTAGACTGAGGAACAGCTTCTACCCTGAGGCTGTCAGACTCATGAATAAATAAATAATAAGAATAAACACTGCAAAATGTCACATCATGCTGATACTGATCTGTTTCTTGTTGCTGCGTTCATCTGTGACTATCTGCGTTCATCTGTGACCATCTGCTCATGTTCGTGCTGCTGTTTATAATGATGTTTTTCTACTACATTAGGGCTTAGTGTATTACTAGCTGATGTCTCTCTTAGTTAATCCTAGATGTTATTATTGTTCTTCTCTTGCATTTGTTGTTGGATGTAACTGGGACCCTGTGTACATAATCTCGTTTTCAACACATGTACTACATGCGGTGCAAATGACAATAAATTCTCTCTGACTCTGACTGACTATTCTTAATGTGTAAATAAATACAAATTCATATAATACAAATGCTTGAATATATGTTTCAATAAATGTGTAAATATAAATTAAATTAAATAATAAAAAATAATAATGAATAATAATAATTAATTCAATTTATAACGCACTTTTCATTACTGAAAATCTCAAAGTGCTACACATATATTGAATGCTACACACATTCATAAACCGGTGGCGGCAGACTACCATGCAAGGTGCTTTCCAGTCCTACCGGGAGCAACTCAGGGTTAAGTGTCTTGCCTAAGGACACAACGACACATGGTGTGGGTCCCGGGAGTCGAACCGCCAACTTTCCGATCGGGAGACGACTGCCCTTACCACTACGCCACGGCCGCTGCCTGATACAAGCAGACGAGCTCTCGCTAAATAAAACAGAAACTCAATCTCCACCAAAGGCCATATTAAAATAAATCTGTTAACATTTGTAATTGAAGGTTCCCTTATCATGTTTTGTTCCCTTATCAGTCAGTGCACTCGGTGCAACACATTGACTATGGGAATTGCACTGCGGTTAACCTGAAGTAATACATTCACGCCTATATGGCAGGTGGGCGTCACCACAGAGGCCCTGCCCTCTTGGTATAAAGATGCGTGCGCCCATCTAACTTTCTCTTTTTGCCCTTCACCTCGCTTACACCTGAACTTTGTGGGACTCTCTACAACTACATCGCTCGACCGGAGGTGAGCTCGCTCCCTACATTGAGCGTACAGAAAAGTTTCTTGTGTACTGCTGGGCTACTGAAAGCTAGCCCAGTGCCTTTTAATTAACCTCAAGGTTTTTTCTTCTCTCTTCGCAGCTGCTTCGCTCAACGGCGCTAACTACGTCACATCGCTACCTAGCTAACGAAGTTAGCAGGCTAGCCAGCGAAAGCGACTTGACAAAGAGGACGTCTCCGGACCACGTTAGCACAGCTAACAAGCTCAACTCTTCTCAGCCATGGCTCCAGAGAAGGGAAAGTGAAAACCCAAAAATTCTAAGAAGACCAGCAAACCAGCAAGCTCCAGCTCCCGAGCCTGCCCCAGCGGCTGCGGCTACTCCCTTTCGGCGACGGACACCCACGAGGCCTGTCCCGTCTGCCTGGGGATGTTGCACGCTAAGACAGCGCTGGAATCCCCCGAGTCCTGCCCTCACTGCAGCCAGATGATTGAGGCTGTGAGGAAGCATCGAGTGGACATTGTGGTCAAGGCCATGAGTGGCTATGTGGTGGCACAGGACCCAGACCTCACAGAGGCACTCATTCCCATACCGGAGCTCAAGTCTGTGGACCTGGAGGACAGCGGCCATGCTGACTGGGGGGACAGTATGGACATGGCGGTCCCCATCGGGGACTCCACCGTCGAGTTTGACACGAGAAGCCTGATACAAGCAGACGAGCTCTCGCTAACAGCCTCGGGTGAGATTTCAGACGACGAAGCTGAAAACGAGGATGAGGGGGAAGAAGAAGACTTCTCCCAGAACCCGACGACAGCTCAGCCAGAGACAGATGACTCCATCCCCGCTCTGTTTGACTTGTGTCACAGAGCGGCAGACACGCTTCGGATCAGCTGGCTAGAACCCCCACCTTGCCAACCGGTAACGAGGTTGGCGCGGAATTATTTCTTTGCAAAACAGCAGCTGGCCACGAGGCACAGGATGCCGATTTTTCCGGATTTCCTGACGGAGCTCACTCATACCTGGGCTGAACTCAGGGCTCCCATAATTCTGCCACTCTCCCAGTTCCTCGACATCGCCGGCATGGAGACAGCAGGAATCGGCAAGTTCCAACAGATAGAGGACACGCTGGCGGCTCACTTGGTCCCCAGGACGTCGGGCGCAAAGCCAACTCTGCCTAGCAAAGCCTGCCGTGCCTCGGCCTCCCAGCTCGAAAAACATTACCAGGCTCAAGGCCTTTTGGTCCGTGCAATGAACGCTTTGGCCATGATGCAGGCCTACTTGGCAGAGAAGCTGCAGGATCTCCAGCAAACAATGAACAAAAAGGCTGCGGCAGAGATCCTGGAGGAAGCCCGCAAGGCGACTGACTTCGTCCTCCGGATGATGAGGACCGTGGCCATCGCTCAGGGGAGATGCATGGCTGAAGTGGTCATTGCCCAGCGCCACCTGTGGCTAACCTTGACGGACTTGCCGGAGGCCAGGGTACCCCTTCCTCCACCACCCGATCGAACCGACAGGGCTGTTCGGAGGGGCTCTAGAGCGCATCCAGAGCAGGCTGGAGCAAAGACGAAAACAGGCCAAAGCCTTGCACAAGGGGATGCCGAGAAAAGCTTTTGCACCCCCAGAGACACCAGTGGGAGCAGGGCCGTGTAGCCTCGACACCGCTCAGCCACACGCCGTCCCCCGCAAAAAAGACCAGCTTACGACGGGGAGCAGAGGAAGAGACCCGCAACAGGACCACCTCAGGCTGGCCAGTCGGGGACCAGGAACAGGTTCGTTCCTCGCCAAGCGGTTCCGCCGAGAACTTCCTTGACGAACCGGGACAGAAGGCAGAAGTTGGCCTGACGAAACGGGACCACTTCACAGTTTTACAGGTTTGTCCGCCCATGTGATATGGGAACCCAGACTTTTAACCCAGACTTTATGTGTGAAAAGCATCAAAAAGCTGGTGACATTTGTGTGTGCACAAAACAAAATGTTTCTGCTATGTGTGTGAATAAGACGCTTTGTTCTTTAAAACATGAAATTAAAGTACCAAAAGCACAAACTACCCTGGTTCTTGACCCCCCAAAAAACAAACAAAAAACATAGCACCATTTTCATGAAAACAGTCACGATGAAGGGAGAGGGAAATCACCCCTCCTCCCTCGTGAAACACAAGGTGTCAGGTCAGAAGACAATGAGCCTTAGCAGGATGTCAGGAGTCTGCATGGAGCAGGCAGACTTCCTGGCGACCGCTGATGGACAGGTCAGCTCGTCTGGGGCCAAGCGGGAGGGGCAACTGCTCTCCCTCCCGCACCCACGACACACAGACAACCCAGAATACACATGCCCCACAGACTCAGCGAACACACTCAGGCCTGGGGGGCGTGTCATCCAAACACGTGGGTTATGTCAACAGTCTGTCTAGGCCTCCGGTTGCAGTTCCACAAGAGGCCACACCCGTTCACGGGGGTGCTGCTGTCAAACATAAACCTAGACCGTGCATACGTCTAGAGGGAGGAAATATCAACAATGCTGCAGAAAGGAGTGATAAATATTGTTCCAACACACAATATACACACGGGTCACTACAGCAAGTATTTCCTCGTGCCCAAACTTGACAAGGGCTTGAAACCTATTCTCGATCTCAGAGCACTGAACAGAAGGACAAGAACTTTCAAATTCAGAATCATCACCCTGAGACAGATGATCCATTCGGTGAGACCGGGGATTACACCTGTACAGTCGATCTGAAAGATGCATTTTTCCACGTGAGCATCTGGAGAAGACACAGAAAATATCTCCGCTTTGCATTCGAAGGAAAAGCTTACGAATTTCTGGCTCTACCTTTCGGACTAAAAACTACACCAAGAACATTTACAAAATGTCTGGATGGAGCCTTGACCCCACTCAAGGGTCAAGGGGTCAGAATTATGAATTATCTGGACGATCTGTTGATCCTCGCCGAGGACAGAGCACAAGCCCAACAGCACTCACAGATGGTGATGACTCACCTGGAGGCTCTGGGCTTCATCACAAACCTGCAGAAAAGCAATCTGATACCATCCCAGATTACCGTATTTCTGGGTGTACACGTTAACACCATTCTGTACAGAGCATGGTTCTCAGAGGCTTGGATTTCATCCATCCGCCTCTGCCTGACACACTTTCAGCTGTGCCAGAGAGTGTTTCTCAAACTGTGCCAGCGTCTCCTGTGTCTTCTGGCAGCAGCCATTGTCTTTGTGCCTCAGGCCTTGTTAAAAATGCATGCTCTGCAGATATGGTTAAACAACCAAATGCATCTTGCCTCCTTGAGGTGGACAGGGAAGATACTGATCAGCCCAGAGTGCATGACAGCCCTGGAACCCTGGAGGGACCCTTCAGTGTTCACGACAGGCATCCCGCTGGGACGAGCAGAAACCAGCACGCCCAAAGGCTCTGGAAACAGCAAGAGGCAAGGCTCCACATCAACTTCCTGGAACTGAAAGCTGTTTTTCTGTCCATGAAGCACTTTTACAAGAAGGGGCTGATTACAAAACAACACGTGTTGATAAAATCAGACAATCAGACAATCAGACGACAGTGACTTTTATCAACAGAGAAAGGGGGACAAGGTCCCGACCCCTCCTCAGCCTGACATACAAGATGCTCACGTGGTGCAACCTCTAAATATTCTCACTGAGAGCGACACACATCCCGGGTGAGCTAAACCACGGGGCAGACGCCCTCTCCAGAGGCCACTGCTAGCCTCAGAGTGGAGGCTGAACCTGCATATCGTGGACCAGATCTGGGCACGATAGGGGCGGGCATCCATCAATCTGCTGGCCTGCAAAATCAGCATGCACTGCGTCCTATACTTCTCATTAAAGGAAACAGACGCACTGCTGGGAACAGACGCTCTGGCACACAGTTGGCCAACAGGGGTGCTATATTACGTGTTCTCCCGTCCCTCTGATTCAGGCGACGCTGGAACGTGTATGCAAGGGAGCTCTTTCCCTGATACTCATAGCCTTCAGATGGCCACAGAAACCGTGGTTCCCAGAAATTATCTCACTGTTGTCAGGGACACCATGGCAGCTGTCCCCCTCATAGGGACCTGTTGACTCAAACCCACGGGCAGCTCCTTCACCCACGTCCGGAAATGTAGCAACTCTCAGCCTGGCCACTGAGAGGAACCGGCTGATGGCCTCCGGCCTCCCTGGTAACATCATAAATAGAATACAGGGAGCGAGAGCCCAGTCAACCCAGACTCTACGCTCGCAAATGGCGTGTTTTTGAGGTCTGGTGTCTAGAATGGAATATTATCTCATATTCCTGTGACCTGATCTAGCTGCTCACTTTTCTACAAGACCTACTGGAAAAAGCAGCTCCTTTTCCACTATTAAGGTATTTTTGTCAGCCATCTCGGCGTGCCAAGAAGGCAGGGAAGGTAAATCACCCGGTGCGCACCCTCTCATGATACGTTTCATGAAAGGCATACTAAGGAAAAGGTCCCTCAGCAGGACCCTGGCCCCAGACTGGAACCTACAGTTAGTCCTGGATGCTTTATGTGGGCCTCCATTTGAGCTACTCAACAGCATTAAGATAGATTTGTTATCTTATAAAACTGCTTTGCTCTTAGCTCTTTGCTCAGCTAAACGTGTGGGTGACCTCCACGCTTTATCTGTGCATCCAATGTGTACCAGGTTTGCCCCAGACGGCTCAAAGGTCACCTTGCGTCCTAACCCCGCATACGTCCCAAAGGTTCCAACTCTAAATCCCCAAAGTCTGGACTTTGAGCTCTCACCGTTTTTTCCCCACCCTGTTCTCACTGAGGAACAGACGAGGTTGAATGCACTCTGCCCTGTCAGGGCCCTGAGTGTTTACATTAAATCTGCTATATGTAACTTTTCTAAAAAATATATTTTAAACATATTTCTTCACTCTGTCACTATCTCCTGACAGACTGATGTTAGACAAGTAATCTCGGAATAAAACTATAGTCCCCTTGCTTCTAAGCATTTCTAAAAACTCACAATGACCTGTCGTTAACCAACCAATAAAAACAGAGCTTCTCACACCCCTAACCCATGCCCCCACCTGTCCTAGCCCCAGTGGCCGCGCACCTTCTCGTTCAAAGGATTGCAAAGCGATACAGGACTGTTTTGTATGTGACACAAATGTATTAAATTCCTCTTCTTCATCCCTGATCTGGACTTTTCTTTTGTGTTTTTGCCAAAAGTCAAGTGATCGCTTCCTCCGCCGCTGACTCCATGACTGAAATGATGAAGAAACGAATGAATTTGTCACGAGCGAATTAAATTCTGGTTCAACATGGCTACGCAAGGCTCTGCAGATTTCCTGGTGTTCTGGTGTGCTGGACCAGCACTCCATGTTTTTATTTTATTTTTTAGAACATTTTATTAACATATAAACACGGAATATTGCAACGGCTGCGACAGGACATACAGTGGAGGCGGAGCTATGGAGGCTGAGCTGAAGTTCAGCCGAGAGCAAGGGGGAGGGACCAGAAACGTGTCTCTCTTCAAAATTTTTCTAAGTTCCAGCGTGTTCCAAAAACTACATATTGCAGCTTTAACAGAACTGTCAGTTGGAGGAAGACAAACCAACTGTTTGCATGTTTTGTCAATCCTGCTGCTGGCAGAGCCCTTTCAAAGTACCGCCTCTCACACTGGGTAAGTGAGGCCAAAAAAGGGTGTACAGCAGCAAAGGTCAACAGGTGCCCTCTGGGGTACACGCCCATTCCACTCGAGGCCTAGCTGCCTCATGGGCTCTTTTTAAGGGTGTACCAGTGGCAGACATCTGTGCTGCTGCCAACTGGAGTTCCACAAACACGTTTGCAAAACACTACAGTTTGGATGTCACAGCATGTGATCACACTCAAGCTGTCCTCTCTAACACACAGTAGAGTACAGCAAAAACACCTAAAGTATAAAGGCAGAAGTTCTCACAAGCATGCGTTTTTCCAGAGCATTTTCAAGGGTGTGAATGAATTACGTTCCCATAGTCAATGTGTTGCACCGAGTGCACTGACTGATAAGGGAACTGAAAGTTATGCACCATAACTCATGTTCCCTGAAGGAAGGGAATGAGGTGCAACACATGTTTGCCTTATCAATGCCCAAGCTCGATGAATTAGATAACGATATTAAATTTGCTAGATCGATGCTTGTGTTTAAAAAGATGATCAAATCTAAGTTGTTATCAAAATATGAAAATCTTTAGTTAAATCCATTTTATTAGGAAACTTTCTAGTTGATTAACAAAGTTGTTTGTTTTTTGGGTTTGTCTTTTTTTGTTTGTTGTTGTTGTTATTGTTACTTGAGAAACATTGCTTGAATTGATTGTTTGGATTGAGTTTGATTTTGTTACTGTGAAAAAAGGGGCAGATATTATAAGATTATTTCTTCTCTCTGCCACCTTTCATTTTATGTCTTTTACATTTTACACTGTATGTTTATACATTGTTTTCTTTTATGTTGATGTAGAATGAATAAATTTAATAAAATAAATAAAATAAAAAAGTGCACTTGGAGAAAGTTAGATGGGTGCACGCATCTTTATACCAAGAGGGCGGGGCCTCTGTGGTGACGTTGACGCCCACCTGCCATAAAGGCGTGAATGTATTACTTCAGGTGAACCACGCGGAGGTGCAATTCCCATAGTCAGTGTGTTGCACCTCATTCCCTTCCTTCAGGGAACATGAGTTATGGTGCATAACTTTCAGATTCCTCTTTGATTACTTACCACCACTAAATAAAGTTAACAAGTTTAATCTTTCTGACAAGGTGAAAGCCAAAAATACAAGTGATATGTCAATGTCCCTCATCGCTGAGGGATTTGAACAGTGAATGTCTGTAGTTTCGGAGATGAGTGTTTTTCAGGACTGGAGGTGAATAGGAAATGTAAACCTCAATATTTTGGTGCAATATATTAAAGAAGGTATCTGTTACACTGTTTAAACAGAATAGTAGTCCTTAAAAATAAAAAAATAAAAACTTATTTGTCCTTATCCAAGGCAGATGGTTCATGATGTGTAAAAAGAGCAATTCATCCACCACCATATTCCATGGCAGAGCCAGTGGGTGGCCACTGGTGGCCTTGGTCACCATAAGTTAATTTTTGGCCACCCCAATCATTTGAGCAGGGGCAGCTCGCCAATAGGGGGCACCCGGGCACCGCCCACCCACTGGAACTTCCATCTACTGGAACTTCTAGACTTAAAAAAAAAAGAAATTATAAAATAAAAATAATAAATATATGTATATATGTTTTTAGTTGTTCAG
>JBBPBX010090699.1:0-14068 GCA_038048925.1 Garcialebias charrua
TGTAGATGTTTTTGTTTGATCAATGTCAAACAGTTCCAACAAAGCTAAACAAAACTTCAGCACATATAAAAATTAAAACACACAGATCAGAACTTTAAGATGTTCCAAGTATAATAAATTGGAACTATCTTGACTACAAGATACAAAGAGAATGCTGTATCTTTTTTGTATAAAGGCTTTACTCTGTTAAACAACCGCATGGCAGCTAAGTGATCTCAAACGCCGTGCACATAATCAGAGTCAGAGTCAGAGAGCCTTATTGTCATTTGCACCGCATGTGGTACATGTGATGAAAACGAGATTATGTACACGAGGTCCCAGTTACATCCAACAACAAATGAAAGAGAAAAACAGTAATAACATCTAGAACTAACTAAGAAAAACATCAACTAGTAATACACTAAGCCTAATATAGTGGGAATAAACAGCAGCACGAACATGAGTTTGTATGAGCAGATGGTCACAGATGAACACAGATGAACACAGCAACAAGAAAACAGATCAGCATCAGTATGATGTGATATTTTGCAGTGTTTATTTTTTATTTTATTTTTATTTATTCATGAGTCTAACAGCCTCAGGGTAGAAGCTGTTCCTCAGTCTAGTGGTTCTACACTTGATGCTCCTCAACCTCCGTCCTGAGGGGAGTGGGGCAAAGAGTGAGTGTGCTGGATGAGTGAGGTCTTTCATGATGCAGGTGGCTCTTTTCCTGCATCTGGAGGTATAAATGTCTGTGATTGTGGGGAGACTGACTCCAACAGACTTCTGTGCAGCCTTCACCACTCTCTGCAGAGCTTTCCTCTCTTCAACTGTGCAGCCTCCATGCCACACGTTGATGCTGGAGCACAGGATGCTCTCCACTGCACACCTGTAGAAGGAGGTGAGGACTGGGCTGCTCAGACCAGCTCGTCTCAGCCGTCTGAGGAAGTAGAGTCTCTGATGACCTTTCTTGATCAGGCTGGTGGTGTTGTTGCTCCAGCTGAGGTTATCATTCATGTGTACACCCAAGTATTTGTAGCTGGAGACCACTTCCACTGCAGACCCACCTATTTTCAGTGGGGCATGGGTGTGTTTGTTCCTTCTGAAGTCCACAATCATCTCCTTTGTCTTCTTCACATTCATGTGAAGATTATTCTCTTTGCACCAGCTCTCCAGGTGTTCCACCTCCTGTCTGTAGCTGGACTCATCATTGTTTGTGATGCATCCCACCACCGCTGTATCATCTGCAAACTTAACAATATGACAGCCTGGAAGTGTGGCTGTACAATCATATGTGAGCAGAGTGAACAGAAGGGGGCTCAGCACACATCCCTGAGGAGAGCCAGTGCTGAGGGTTATGGTGGAGGAGGAGAAGTTGTGGATCTTCACGGACTGTGGTCTGTCTGTTAAGAAGTCTAGTACCCAGTTACAAATAGAGGGGCTTAGTCCAAGTGTAGATAGTTTGTCTATCAGAGTTTGGGGGATCATGGTGTTGAAAGCAGATGTGAAGTCCACAAAGAGCAGACGCACGTATGAGTCTTTCTGATCCAGGTGGGTGAGAGCAGTGTGGACCACGGAAGAAATGGCGTCCTCTGTTGATCGGTTCTCACGGTATGCGTATTGATGAGGGTCCTCATTGATGTTGACGGTTGCCTTGATGTGGGACATGACCAGTTTCTCAAAACATTTAGCGACTATCGGGGTGAGGGCCACCGGTCTATAGTCATTCAGACCAGTCACTGTGGAGCTCTTTGGGACTGGGATGATGGTCGCGGTCTTCAGGCAGGTGGGAACTGACTCCAGTGCAAGTGAGGTGGTGAAGATGTCAGCCAGCACCTCACAGAGCTGGTCCGCACATTCCTTCAGAACTTTCCCTGGGATGTTGTCTGGTCCGGTTGCTTTATGAGGATTAATCTTTCTGAGACTGCCTCTCACTTCTGCTGCGGACACCCTGAGATGCTCTTCATCTGGTGATGAGGTGAGTCTGGTGCTAGCTGGTCTGTTTGGATCATCAAAACGTGCATAAAACTTATTGAGGGCATCAGGCAGAGATGGGTCCCTGGGGCATTGTTTGTTTTTGCCTTTGTAATCTGTTATGCATTTAATACCCTTCCACATGCTCCGTGGGTCTTGTGAGGTGAACTGTCCCTCGATCCTCTGTGCATACGTGGCCTTGGCCTTCTTAATGCCATCCTTCAGTTCATTCCTGCTCTTTCTCAGCTCCACTTTATCTCCTGACTTGAATGCAGTGTCTCTGGCTGCTAGCAAGGCGTGAACTTCTTTATTTAACCAGGGTTTCCGGTTCGGGTAGGATTTCACATATTTTTTTATGGATACATTTTCAGAGCATGTACTGATGTAACCCAGGACTGAGGAAGCGTACAGTTCCATGTCCACTGAACTTCCATCAGTGGCTGCTTCTCTGAAAACAGACCAGTTTGTCCTCTCAAAACAGTCTCTCAACATGGGGGAACTATCTTGAGGCCAGATTGTTATTTCTCTTTGTTCCGGCTTTGAGCGCCTGAGTGGGGGGAGTTCTCTTGGGGCCAGAATCAGAGAGTCGTGATCGGAAGCTCCAAGCGGTGGGCGTGTCTTCGCCGTGTATGCCCCCTTTACATTTGTGAAGACTTGGTCGAGCGTTTTATCTCCTCTCGTAGCTGTGAAGACGTTCTTATTGAAGGCTGGGAGGGAGACTTGAAGATCAACGTGATTGACGTCCCCGCAAACAATGAAAAGCCCCTCAGGATATTTACACTGCAGCGAGGTGAGTAAGTCATGAATTTCTCCCTGGGCGTCATTAGCATTAGCATCAGGGGCTATGTAAATAACGCTGATTAAGATCACTGAATAGTCACGTGGCATATAGTGCGGGCGACACCTTACTGTGATCAACTCCACGGCAGCTGAACAAGCTCTTTTTATCACAGCACAGTTCGTGCACCAATCTTTGTGTACGTAAATACAAACACCGCCGCCTCGCGTTTTCCCCGTAGTCTCGGTGCACCGGTCTGTTCTGAAAAAGAGCCTGTCGTCCAGCTCGTAAACAGAGTCTGGAGTGTCCTCAGAAATCCACGTTTCCGTAAAACAAAGCACGGAGCATCTTCTCATCTCCTCCGACGTGGTCACCCTCAAACGAAGTAGATCCATTTTGTTGTCGAGCGAGCGAACGTTAGACAGAAAAAGAGCCGGCATCGGGGGTTTACCGGTTTTAGCGTCTGCCCGCAGTCTCGTCATAATTCCTGCACGGCAACCCCTCTTCTTTCCACGAGAGCACCGCTTCCTTTTCTTTCCCCTGGAGCGCATCTGCTTCCAGAAGGACGTTTTTAGCAGCTCCAATCTTCCGAGTTCTGATTTGAGTTCGTTGCTGATTTCAGCTGTGCCCTGTGGTAAATCCGCTCCGATTCTTAACAGATCAGTTCGGCTGTAATTCACCCGCAAAAAACGCGCAGAGTCAGGTACAAAAACACTATTAAAATTACTAAAAACTAGAGATGATCCGGGAACTCGTGAAGCTGCGGCTGCACTGAGCGCGGCCATCTTGGAAAATATAGACAGTAATAGACAGATGTATGCATATAATTTGAGAACACAGAACAGAATAACTACAAAGAACTACATTTTCGGAACAGAACATTTCTGCTCTGTTTGCAGAATTGCAGTCCCATGGGCACAAAAGAGTACTGAAATCCTTCCTAAAGGTTTCCAACTGCTTAACGTTGGCTCTCTAATCAATCGTGGTATTTTTGTTACTTGTGCAGTCGTCATTTAACTGCTGCAGTTCCCAGCTGTTTCTGTTATTGCTCCTGATTTTTTTTACTGGCCAACCTACTGCTTCAGATACTTTTACTGCAAATAAAGCTGGATGGCTCAACTTAAATCGGAAAATATTAAAAACTAAACATTACCACAACAGCTAACAATGCAACCACAGCTTTTACCTCAACAATTTATTGAGCAAACTACTTCTGGTATAGTTTTTTGCTCCTACTCATGTGTTCGTGTTGATGGTGCATAATGACCTCCTGGGACTGATTAAAAGATATACTTCGCTCTCAGCTACCACTATGACTTATACCATATTTTCCGGCATTTTAGTTTATTTCCTAATTTGCAAGTCTTGCGACTTATACGGCGAAGGGACATATTTATGGATTTTTTCCCCATATTTTTAGACCAATTTTTGGCTGAGATATGACCGTTTCCATTCATTCTGACGGAAAAAATGGAGCAGTACCAATTTCGGCCGCTAGGAGCGCAGTACCACTTTCGGCTGCTAGGGTCCACCGACCGTTCCCAGCTCATGTGTCCGACAGCAGCCTCCTCTGCTCGGACTCACTCTGTTGCAGCCCGGCCTCCTGCTCTCTGGAGTTCTGAACTACTGTTACTTCAGTGTTTGACTGTTAGCGAAATAGCTCAAGAACCACAGGACATATTTTGATGAAACTTACAGAAAGTAATCACTGGATGGACATTTAAAAACTAATAAGCTTTAGGAGACATCTTGTTAAAGTTTAAAGAAGTGCAGCGTTTCCACCGGTGCGGGTGCACGTTTTGCACGTAGCGAAAATAACTTTTAAATCCAGCTGATTTGACAATTACGTTAATTTATTAAGGAAAAGTTCAGCTAAGACACATCTTTGCTATAATTTTCACCAAACAAATAATTGTTTTTACCGGTAAGTGTTAATCTTGTTAAAGTCCTTCCGTGCACGCTCCTATGGCCATTTCGCAGCCAATCCATTTTTGGCAAAACACAGGCCCACATTTCTGGGCTGTCAGCGGTGACGCGGAACATACGCAACGCGTCAGTGGTGACGCATAATAGATGCAACGTATACGGCGGTGTGACAAGTTTATGGATTTTTCCACTTCATTGGACATAATTGGACTAATGCGACATATACGGCGGTGCAACTTTTAAGGCGGAAAGTACGGTAGTCATTTTTCCTTTTAAGCTATGGTGGCCATCTTGTATTTTTTATTTGAATTTAGTATTTATTGGGCATTGCTCTCAGCTACCACCAAACCGAACTTCAGCTTAATATCTAAAATGACTTATAGTATTTTTCATTTTTAGCTCACATGGCCATCTTAATTTGCAGCCAGAGTCTATTAGGGATTGTTCTCAGCTACCAGTACACCAAATTTCAGTTCAGTAGCTTTAAAAAGCTCTGATTCATATCCATTTGAAATTAGCTTAGCATTTTTTCCCCTTTTCGCTAAGGTAGCCATCTTGGATTTTTTATTTTCATCAGGATTGTAACTCTCTTTCAGCTACCACCACACAGAACTTCAGCTTAATATCTAAAATGACTTATAGCATTTTTCATTTTTAGCTCAGACAGCCATATTGATTTTTTGATTTGCAGACAGAGTCTATTGTCTTCAGCTATCAGTACACCAAATTTCAGTTCAGTAGCTTTAAAAAGCTCTGATTCATATCAACTTGAAATTAGCTTAGCATTTTTTCCCTTTTTGCTAAGGCAGCCATCTTGGATTTTTTTATATGCATCAGGATTATAACTCTCTCTCAGCTACCACCACACCAAATTTTGGCTCAATATCTCAAAAAGTTATAGACAATTTTGAGTTTTCAGAGGTAGCTGTAGCAGCCATCTTGAACCAAAATGGCTCCTAAAGTTAAAATGTGTTTTGTTCAGAGACCTCTCTGCTCTAGGTCATGTGACCTCAATGTGGTAGTTAGAAGCTGTTCAGAGTTCTGTCAGTGTTTTCAATTAGGAAAAATGGCGTCTTTCTTTGCAAATTAAGTCACCATGGTAACTCGAAACGCTAATTAAAGTACCGTAATGGCACACATCACGGTGCCGATCGAGACAGTCATTTTGATAAAAATTTGTGGGGGTACACATTGCAGTTCGGGCCACATGAAAGTTGACAGAAGAGCGAGACCCTTTTCAGGTGGATAATATTAGGTGGCTGCCTTTCTAGGTAGCCCCCAATTAAGATCTGATATTAGAAAGGTTTTGAGTTTTTTAAAAATAATTAAAAGTCCAGTTTAAACACAAGCGTGCAGGACAGTTTTTAACCTTGTGCTCTTTCAACCAGATTGTGATCGTCCATAACATTATAAACACTACTCCAATGGAATTGAAAAGCATCTTCTTACAAGGATACATAGCACATTATTTTGTAATTGTATCATTGCTGTTCATCATTCTTTAGTTTGTAGCAGGTCGCTTTCGTAAATGAGCCCTCGAGGCTCAATAAGATTTACCTGACTAAATAAAGGTTGAATGAATGGGATTGTATACAGTATTTGGCAAGAAGGAACCATTGCTTCTTATTGAAGTTTCAAATTTTTGACAACAGAAAACGGAACAGTCGATTTCCTTGAAGGAAAGTGTATTGCCTGCTACCATTCAGGCCAGAGTTGAGGACCTTATCCTCATGAAAACAAATCCAAAACAACCTTTTTATCATTTAAAAAAATATCTGCCGAGCCTGCATTATTGCGGACTCTATGGTGAAGAGAGAGATGAACTGTAAAGCAAATCTCTCTTTTTACCGGTCGGTCTACATTCCTACCCTCACCTATGGTCATGAACTCTGGATAGTGACCAAAATAATGAAATTGCAGACACAGGCGGTTGAAATGAATTTCCTTTGCAGGGTAGACTCTCTCTTACAGATAGGGTGCGAAGTTCAGTTATCCAGGAGAGACTCAGAGAAGAACCGCTGCTCCTCCACATTGAAAGGACTCAGTTGAGGTGGTTCGGGCATCTGGTAAGGATGCTCCCTGGGCACCTCCCAAGAGAGGTGCTTGGGCATGTACAACTGGGAGGAGACCCCAGGGAAGACCAAGGACACACTGGAGAGTCCATGTCTCTCGGCTGCCCTGGGAACACCTTGGGGTCCTCCCAGAAGAGCTGGAAGGTGGCTGTGGAGAGACATGTCTGGGCCTCCCTGCTCAAGATGCTGCCCTCATGACCCAACTTCAGAATAAGGGAAAGATAATGGATGGATGGATAGATCCTCATAAACATGCACCATTTCTAAAAATGTTTTCATACACACGAACACCAAAAATGACCCATAATTCTGCAGACCTCTATATGTGGAGCTGCTACAAAAATACACCAAAAACAGGAAACAAGGCGCAGAGTCAAGCATAAAGATTGCACAGTGGGTATGAACTATAAACGCACAAAAAAAAAAATGCCGCCATGCTTCTAGGATAGATGATGCTATGGGTTAATTTTCTAAGAAGTTCTTCCAAAACTGATAAACAGCGATAGTTGCTTCTTTGGTCATTGCTAATGTCCTTCCTTCTTGGCATTGTGGTAGACATATTTGTTTTAAGCATGGCATTTTTATTTTGGCTTTTTGGTTTGTTTGTTTGTTTGTTTGTTTGTTTGCTTACATGCTTGTTTAATAAATAATAAGATAGTGTAGTGTGTGTAATGTTCGAATATTGTAAAACCGAGTCATTATTATTATGACCTAATACATAAAATCACAAAATTGAAAGCAGATGGTTTTATTTTTTGTGTTTTTTATGAGAAAGCTCTTAATTTCACGAGGAATTACACAACCCACATACAGTATTTAAGCCATTCATGCAAGTTATAATGGTTTATCCTTTAGTGTTGTTGTTCTCAGAGGGTTAAACTGTTAAAGCTGAGAAAAACACTTTTCAAACCAGCTTTTCACTAATTAAATATTCTATGCTTGAATAGATGACATTTATCAACTACTTCTGGAACTGAAAAACTTTGTAGTTCTGCGGCTTCGGATGAGGGCAGGCCGAGGAAATTAATTTGACAGGCGTGACGCCACATTTAAGCCTAAATCATAAAAATAGGATTTTCTCTAAATGATTTAGAAAAGAGTGGAAATCTGTGTGACTGAGCGAGCACATGAACGTGTGCGTGTCTATTTCATTACATGAAGAAGTAAGGATTATTATTCAAGTGCGTTTGAATTGTTAGAATGATTACCCTGCAGGCAGCCCTCCAGCTACTTTATCTTAATTAACTAATTAAGTGATCTGATTGTGTGTGTGCGTGTGTGTGTGTGTGTTGACCTGCAGCAAACAGCATGAAGGCAACGGGAGCGTAGAACCGCCGTCTTGTGCCGATGCACACGGCAACCAAAGCAACCAGAAACGACATCAGCACCAAGGCTCCACCCCCTAGCAACAAGGCTAGGGTGGCAACCTGCCAGTCTGGGAAGAGAAAATGGGTGGAAAAAAGAAAGGGGACAAATTATGAACAAAGTGAAGAAAGAATAAGAAAGTGAGTTTTTAGAAATCAGTTAACTTTTTCAAAACAACTTTAAAAAATGTATATTTTTCACAAGCACCAAAGTTCCATCCCTTGCAGCAAGGCACACATTTTACAAAGCCACTTTGTCCGAAGTTATCCAGGACACGTCTGGCTTCCTTCAACTAACTAACCAGGAATGTCTTTGGAAAAGACGTCATTTTATTGTCAGCATAAAGGCTCTTTCGTAAAACAGTTCCGCAAAATGGCCGCACAGGTTATTCTGTCTACTGTATATGCTGCTTCTCGTAAATCACGGATGGAGTCCGTCCTGCAAAGGCATGAGCTTTTAGAAATGAAGCGAGTGTTGTGGAGCCAAACCAGGCATGGAGGAGAACTCAGCTGGGTTGAACTGGAGCAAAACACAATGTGTGACAAACGTCTCCCTCGTAATGTTTTTAAAACTTGATGAAATAACGGAGTTTACCTCTTTGTGGTTAACTATTTTTTAACTAAATGCCAAGTTTGTGCTGCTGTTGCTCGGCCTGTTGTTTTGTACTACTGGTGCTTTGTGTATTGTTAGTTTATATCTACGATCTTATTACTGTTTTTCTTTACAATTTATACTTTTGTTGGATGTAACTGGGACCCCTGTGTACACTATTTCATTCGTACCACATGTAAATGACAATAAAGAAATTTTTACTTTGACTTTGAAGTTGATGTGAGTCATCAATCTTTCCTTGGTGATAAATCAGTTTGTCGATACACTCGCAACCAGGTTGCACAGACAATATGTCATCACTTTACTGAGTCGCAGGCCAGGCTTATCTTTTCACAGGTTGACTCTTTTTGGCTCTGTTACTACTTCTCTTTGGAGCGCAAAGACACATCAGGTGTCACTGCTTGGTTCATTCAGAAATCAAACCAAGGCGGCTTGAAGGCGTCTAAGTCCCACTCTACGACAAAGCTTTAGGGCCACACTAAGAAAAAAAAAAATTAAAACCCATAAAATTACGAGAATAAAGTTGTAGTATTACAAGATAAAGCCGAATAAAGTCTTAATATTATGAGAATAAAGTCGTACAATTTTAAAAAAAATTTGCAGCTCTCTTGTTTGTTTTTTCCACGAGTCAGATCCATAGCTCAACTTGTCAATCAACCTAGTAGGCATGTTAGTAAATGACCAATCCGAAGCTAAATGAGTCGTAATTAGGGGTGGGCGATATGGCTCAAAAATTATATTGTGATATTTCAGAGTATTATCACGATAACGATAAATTTCGTGATATAGCCTAACAAAAAAAATGTATTAAAAAAAATCATTTTTTTTTATTTGACAAAATTAACTTAACATGTTGCTTTGCAGTATTATATAAAAATTTAAAAAACAAGAGGTACTTTTACTGAAATTACTTTATTTAGTAAAATATTCAGTCTCCAAGTATAAAAAAATAAAAATAAAAATGATCTGTTATTATATTGAAAAAGTCTGCACAAAATATAGATCAACAAAATCCATCACAAAAACTAAAGTGCATGTGTAGTTTCCTGAAACAACTAAATAACCTGCCTCTGGAACGACGGTGTGAGACAGCTGAGCCACGCGTTTGTAATGACAGTTTAAAAGAGAGAGGGAGAGATGCAGCCCGCACACGCTGAGCAGTGCGGGGCGGGGGGAGGGGGAGACAGTGGATCTGTCTGTACCTGTGCAGTTTAGAGCAGGGGGGAGAGAGAAGCTGAGATGTGAGTTGTTTGTTTTTAGCATTTTAGCTAGCCTTACACCAGTACCGAAAGGTGGAGGGAGGTGCGTAGCTCGGTTTGGTCGCTCGGATATTAAGGGGTCGGGATGCCCCGACGTATTACGTCATGAAATTAGCATATCATGATATAACTTGTTTGCCCGGGCACGCTTTTTTTTACCGGTATTACCGGGAACGATATGATATGGCCCAGCCCTAGTCGTAATATTATCCGAACTCCGACATGATAAAGCAGGTTTACCACATTTTAACTGTGGTAAAATGAGAAAAGTTGAGCATCTTGTTAAGTTATACTTTGGTATTGGTTTTACAAATAAGGAGATCGTTAATCTGTAGCACGTCAGCATCAGATTATTATCAGTATCAGGACTTTGAATCAATCAATCAATCAACTTTATTTGTAAAGCACATTTCAAAAACCATAAGGTTAACCAAAGTGCTGTACAATAACATAAAAGACAAGTCAATTAAAACGATAAAAAACATACAAATACAAAAAAAAAAAATACATGTACCAGTCTTTCTGCAGGTGTATTAAAATGCCATAAAAATAAGATCATGTTTTAAAAGCCAAAGAATGAAAGTGTGTTTTTAAAAGGGATTTAAAAACAGGAAGAGAGGAGGCCTGTCTGACACTCAAGGGTAAGTTGTTCCACAGCCTGGGAGCAACGACAGAAAATGCTCTGTCACCTCTGAACTTCAGCCTAGTTTTGGGGACTGTCAGCAGCAACTGATCAGCTGATCTTAGAGATCGAGGAGGGCAGTAGGGCTGAAGCAGCTCAGACAAATATACTGTAGCGGGGCAAGGTTTTTCAGGCATTTAAAAACAAATGAACCTTTGAACCTGCTTACAATAAGGTGGTACGCTCTGATGGGCTGCAGCAGCTCTGCAGGTAAGGAGCATTTAGCTTCGGATTGGTCATTTGCTGACACGCCTACTGGATTGATTGACAGGTCATGTCGTGTATCCGATGCATGGAAAAAATAAATAAATAAATGAGAGCTGTAAAAAAAAGTCTTGTGCAACTTTATTCTCATAATATTAAGACTTAATTCAACTTTATTCTCATAAATGTATGGCTTTTCTTTTTTCTTTTTTTTTTGCGTGCCAATGTAATATTTTTTTTCTTAGCGTGGCCGTAAAGCTCCATCATACCACTCTAAGGTGTCATGTGAAAGCACCTTACTGTAATATACACCTCTGCATCACTAATACTAAGTCATGGTCCATGACAGAGCCCTAAACCATCACTAATGATGCATTTTATAAACTTGCTACATTACCCGTGGTTGTTCTCAAAGTTGGGGTTGGGAAGCCCTTCAGTTCATGAGAAAATCTTAGAGAAACTTTTAAAAAGTATTACCAATAGCATATTTATCCTTAACTGTTGCAAAGTAAAACCAAAAATATGGTTAAAAATCTATAATACTGCAGGTTCTACATGTTTGAAGAGGCTCTTAAACGAGTCTGTGTACAGGGAGTCCCCGACTTGCGAATGAGTTCCGGACCTAGGACCGTTCGTAACCCGATTTTGACGTAAGTCGGAACCCATAGCACGTGCTTTCGTAAGTCCGGATTTTCGTTCGTAAGTCAGAAAATGGATGCTAGCGCTGCGCCAAACACCCGTTTTTCAACACAGACGTACATACTGGTTCATAAACATGCACAGAACTTTGTTCACAAACGGTTAGCTAACACACTTTCATCATACCAGTGCTGTATTTAATGGACAACTGTACTGTTCGTAGGTCCGTTCGCAAGTCCGAGTTGCCGTAGGTCGAGGGCACCATAACTCGAGGACTCCCTGTATGTTATTGAGTCTAAATACTTCTCTGCTATATGAAGTTGCTATTTTTACGACCAAGTTTCTTGTGGCTTCTCGGACTGATGGAAGTCTTTTGGATGAAAGACAAAACGTTTAAACAAAAAGAAACCATCCAGGGGACCTGACTTTACTTTGATGGACTTCTCTGCTACATTTATTTTGTGGGTTGAATGCTAAAAAGAGTGGCACGGTGGCGCAGTAGAGCTGCCGCCTCTCAGTGAGAAGGTTGCCAGATTTATTTTGTCATCTGACTGTATGAATGTTTTATTATGTGTATAGCACTTTGGTCCTACGGGTGTTTAAAGTGCTCTATAAGTAAAGCTGGAACGGTAACAATCAAATGTTTTAGCCCGGATGGCATCAAACCTCTGAACCATTTTGGACTTGGTTGTCCTCAGGCTGTTCTGTGAGTAGCAAGTTGGCCATCTGTCCTAAAACATTTGATTGTTGTACACGATGATTGATTGTTTTGGACAGGTGGACTCTGTTTGCATGCGTTAAAAGCTTCTGAGATTCCACAGGAGGTTGGCTTGAAACACAGCAATGAAGGCTACCTATGGGACAGATGTGGTTGGCAGGCCGCAGACGGACAACGTCCTCCAGATGGGAGACGAAACATTTCTCTTAAAGAAACTGTTCCAGATGACACGATTTAACTTTTTTTGTTGTTATCTTTCATGATGAGTGGTTTGATCACTTCAGAGAGTGATTCATGTCCAATATAAACATATGCACATGAAGAAGAACCCTCATAACGTTACAAGGACAAAGAGAGGGGAGCTTGAAAAGAAACGCAAGAAGAAGGAAAGGAGGAAGCAAGGGGGCTCGTAGGGACAAGGTTGCAGGTGGGAAGTTGACGAAGGTAAATTGGGGGAAGGGAACAGTGAAGTGGAAAGTGAAGGTTACGAAGAGGGAAGCAGTACCTGAACCGACAAACGGCCTTGGCTAAAAAGCTTTGCTGGCTNCGTCTCGTGGTGGACACAAAACACATAATAAATTAATCCTGCCGCGTTAATTTGGCTTGAAACAGCGGTGTTCACTGCGGATTTGTCCAAGTAAGCACACAAACAACTAGCCACACAGAGTTAGCACCGAGTTCACCTATGACCCGGAAGATATCAAGATTCTATAGGCAGTCAACAGATTTAATGAAAAGTAACTAAAATGATACTAAAAGGATGAAATTACAAAAATCAAAAGATTTATTTAATACTTTACTTACATATATTCTATTCGGCCATGAAATTAACAAAAACAGAATGATCATTTAATCCCTAACACCACCTCAAATACACGGGCGTGTCACCACCGCATTTATACATAAAAGTAACCAAAATACCTAAAACTAACGACTCACCGTCTCGTGGTGGACACAAAACACATAATAAATTAATCCTGCCGCGTTAATTTGGCTTGAAACAGCGGTGTTCACTGCGGATTTGTCCAAGTAAGCACACAAACAACTAGCCACACAGAGTTAGCACCGAGTTCACCTATGACCCGGAAGATATCAAGATTCTATAGGCAGTCAACAGATTTAATGAAAAGTAACTAAAATGATACTAAAAGGAGTACTCACCTCTGAACGGATTGTATCCTGGTGGTCATCTACTGCACTCTTGTTTCTGAATTAAATGTCGATGCTCACAATGCTAATGCTATGTTTCTATGCTAGGCTACTATCGCTAACCAACTCCCGCGATCTTCAGGGGAGTGGCTATGAGTGAACTACTTTTATACCCACGGATCTTCAGGGGAGTGGCTACGCAAAACAGGATGTGACGAAATTGTGCCAAAATTAATGACTGTGCCAAACGTAAACTAATGGGAAAATCAGGGTGCAATACCACAGTTCAACCCATAGGACTACGAATACTCGTTTTTAGACCAAATATTGCCGATTTTAACTAATACGCACAAATACATGAAAAATAACTCAAAAATAGTGCTCAGAAACTTTTTAAACACATTCTAGGGAGTTTATCAGCTAAAAAAAGTTAAATTTGGGTTTAGTCGCTCTTTAATGGCTATGGTTATTTATCCATCACAAAGATCACAGAAATATTGAATAAACTGAAAAAGAAAAGAATCCGTGAATTTACTATTCAATCTGAATAAGTAGATTAATTAAGGATAAAGAGGTCAGCTTAATACTGACCCCTGTTAAAATCCTTTAGTTACATCTGGGTGACACTATATGTGTTTAAAGACACAATATATGGTCTCCCTCATGTTCCCTTACAGAGCTAATATCGATACAAATGTTTAATGTACTTTT
>JBBPBX010090700.1:0-14068 GCA_038048925.1 Garcialebias charrua
GCAAAAGAACTTGATGTTGTTCTGTGTTTTGATGGAGGAGGTGTGAGCGCGCTGCTCGCAGTTTGCTGTTGAAGCTTCAGGAATGTCAGGAATGCGGCAACTTGTTCCGCCGCAGAGAGCAGTGTGCGGACGTGAGCGTGCACCTGACGCACGTCAGCTGGTGACATAATTTTGAGCTTGTTAAAGTTAGGCCACAGAAATAATGCAACTCTCTGCAAGTCGTGGATAATAATTTTGCGCTCCAGCACTTCTGCATGTCGCGCAGAAACACCTGCTGCGGAGAGTCTGTGTGTGGAGGACTGGCAGTGTTGCTTCAGTTTCTCATTCCAGAGACAAACCAGGTTGGTGGGATATTTGTCACCCTCCAGTTCTCTCTGTGCACGGTAAAATGGTTCGAGAAATGTCACTAAAAAGTCCAGCATGTCGGGGGAGACGCTGTCCAGGCGCGCGCCGCGCGCCTGCTCTCTGGCTGAGTTGCGCAATTTATTGGCTGCGCTCCGGTTTTCACCATCTAAATTCACTCTATTAATTATTTCCTCATCAATAAACTTACTGCCTTATATTCTTTACAAGCAGATTAAAACAATTTTATATTGTGTGCATTTTTATTTAGTTTTGTTTGTGCTGTATGATTAAAAAAAACCACATCAAAGCCCGAGCCCGACCCGCGGCCCGCCAATCAAACGCAAAAATATGGCCCTACCCTACCCGAAGTCGGGTAGGGCTCGGGTAGGGTCGGGCTCGGGCAAAGAAACGACACCTCTACATAGTGGTATAAAAAAAGAGTATAAAAAGTATAACTAAAATAAACTAAAGGTTTCTAGCATTGACATTTGCAAAGTGGCAAAGCAGCGTATGAGTCAATGTACACAGTATATGTATGAGGTAGTAGTTGATGTTGTTGTAGAGGCAAAAAGTGGCATATGCAGTAAGGCACATTGGGCATCCCTAAATAAGACCGTTCAGAGCACACTGTATATGTACCAGCAGTGGTGTAGATATTAGAGTAGTGTAAATAAATGTAAACAGTAGTAATTACATGTAAGCAGTAGTAATAAAAGTAAACAGTATTAATAAATGTAAACAGAGAATGTAAACAGTATTATGATTATAGGCAGTGATGTAATACAGACATTAGTGCAAGTATGAGAAGTAGTGCAAACTGTATGAGCACATGACCGAGAGTTTAGTGAAAACCCGTTTGGTGACACAGAGTCTAGTGTTAAAAACTTTGTGTTGAGTGATAATATGTGAGAAAGTTTTAGTGTTAAGGCAGTTCAAATGGGAGGGGAGGCAGAGCAGGCAGAGTGTTTAGCATTCTGACTGCCTGATGAACAGAGCTGTCTCTCAGTCTGCTGGTTCGAGCCTGGAGACTCCTCAGTCTCCTCCCTGATGGCAGCAGTCTGAAGCAGCTGTGTAGTGGGTGTGTGGGATCACCTGCCATGCGGTGGGCTTTCCGAGTGAGGCGTTTGCTGTGTAAGTCCTGCAGTGAGGGCAAGGAGGTGCCCACGATCTTCTCAGCTGCTCTCACAATGCGCTGGAGGCTCTTGCGGCAGGATGCAGTACATGCACCAAACCACACAGTGATGCAGCTGGTCAGGACACTTTCTATGGCACCTCTGTAGAAGGTGCTCATGATGGGGGTTGAAGCTCCAGCCCTTTTCAGCTTGCGGAGAAAGTAGAGACGCTGGTGAGCCTTCTTTGCCAGTGCTGCAGTGTTCCTGCTCCAGGACAGGTCCTTTGAGACGTGCACTCCCAGGAACTTGGTGCTGTCTACTCTCTCCACTGCGGTGCTGTTGATGGTCAGAGGGGGATGTTGGGCATCCCTCTTCCTGAAGTCCACCACAATTAAGCATTAATATCATAGAAAAACATTACTCCAAACAGCAGCACGAACATGAGTCTGTATGAGCAGATGAGCATGAATGAACACAGCAACATGAAACAGATCAGTAGCAACATGATGTGATATTTCACAGTGATTATTCTGGTTAGAGATTTATGAGTCTAACAGACTCAGGGTAGAAGCTGTTCCTCAGTCTAGTGGTTCTACACTTAATGCTCCTGAACCTCCGTCCTAAGGGGAGTGGGCCAAAAAGTGTGTGTGCTGGGTGAGTGGGGTCCTTCATGATGCATGTGTCCCTCTTCCTGCATCTGGAGGTGTAGATATCTGTGATAGTGGGGAGACTGACTCCAACAGACTTCTGTGCAGCCTTCACCACTCTCTGGAAAGCTTTTCTTTCTGCAGCTGTGCAGCCTCCACGCCACACGTTGATGCTGGAGCACAGGATGCTCTCCACTGCACACCTGTAGAAGGAGGTGAGGACTGAGCTTCTCAGACCAGCTCGTCTCAGCCGCCTGAGGAAGTAGAGTCTCTGATGACCTTTCTTGATCAGGCTGGTGGTGTTGTTGGTCCAGCTGAGGTTATCGTTCATGTGTACACCCAAGTACTTGTAGCTGGAGACCACTTCCACCGCAGATCCTCTTATGTTCAGTGGGGTGTGTTTGTTCCTTCTGAAGTCCACAATCATCTCCTTTGTCTTCTTCACATTGATGTGAAGGTTATTCTCTTTGCACCAGCTCTCCAGGTGTTCCACCTCCTGCCTGTAGCTGGACTCATCGTTGTTTGTGATGCATCCCACCACAGCTGTATCATCTGCAAACTTTACAATATGACAGCCTGGATGGGTAGCTGCACAATCATATGTGAGCAAAGTGAACAGGAGAGGGCTCAACACACATCCTTGAGGAGAGCCAGTGCTGAGGGTTTTGGTGGAGGAGGAGAAGTTGTGGATCCTCACTGACTGTGGTCTGTTTGTTAAGAAGTCTATGACCCAGTTACAAATGGAGGAGCCCAGTCCTAGTCTGAATAGTTTGTCCATCAGGGTTTGGGGGATCATGGTGTTGAAGGTAGATGTGAAGTCCACAAAGAGCAGATGGACATATGAGTCCTTCTGTTCCAGGTGGGTGAGAGCAGTGTGGACCACAGAGGAGATGGCATCCTCTGTTGATCGGTTCTTGCGGTATGCATACTGGTGAGGGTCCTCATTGATGTTGATTGTTGTTTTGATGTGGGTCATGACCAGTTTTTCGAAGCATTTGGCGACTATCAGGGTGAGGGCCACCGGCCGATAGTCGTTCATACCAGTCACTGTAGAGCTTTTTGGGACTGGGATGAAGGTGGCTGTCTTCAGGCAGGTGGGAACTGTTTCCAGGGCAAGTGAGATGTTAAAGATGTCGGCCAGAATATTGCAGAGCTGATCGGCACATCTTTCAACACTTTCTCGGGGATGTTGTCTGGGCCGGTTGCTTTGTGATGGTTGATCCTCCTGAAAGTACTCCTTACTTCTGCTGAGATCACGCTGAGATGCTCTTCATCCGGTGATGAGGTGAGTCTGGTGCTGGGTGGTCTGTCTGGGTCTTCAAAGCATGCATAAAACTTGTTGAGGGCATCAGGCAGAGATGGGTCTTTTGGTTATTGTTCGCTCATGCCTTTATAATCTGTTATGCACTTAATGCCTCTCCACATGCTCCGTGGGTCTAGTGAGGTGAACTGACCCTCAATCCTCTGTGCATATGTGGCCTTTGCCCTCTTAATGCCAGCAACCAGTTCCATCCTAGTTCTTCTCAACTCCTTTGAGTTTCCAGACCTGAAGGCAGTGTTCCTGGTTGCCAGCAAGGTGCGAACCTCTGCATCCAGCCAAGGTTTTCTGTTCGGGTAGCTTTTAACATATCTTGTGGTGGAGAATGTGTCAGTACATGTAATAATGTACCCCAGTACTGAGGATGTGTACTGGTCAAGATCAAGCGATCCTCCATTTTCAGCATTTTCTCTGAAAACCTGCCAGTCTTTTCTTTCAAAACAATCTCTCAGTATGGGGCCACTGTCCTGGATCCAACATTTAACTTTCTTTTGTACCGGTCTGGAGCTTCTCAGCAGGGGCCGATAAGCAGGAGCCAGGAAGATTGAGATGTGATCAGATAATCCAAAGTGGGGACGGGGTTTGGCTTTGTATGCATCTTTTACATTTGTATAAACATGGTCCAACGTGTTGTTTCCATGTGTTGCTATGGTTACATGTTGGTTGAAGTTTGGAAGACAATCCTTTAAATTCATGTGATTAAAGTCTCCAGCCACAATGTAAAGAGCCTCAGGGTTTTCACTCTGCAGCGAGCTGATGAGCTCATGTAGCTCTTGCAGGACGTCATTTGCATTCACGTCGGGGGAAATATAAACATCTGTGATAAAGGCTCCCCCATAGCTCTGCGTACGGCCGTACGCATGTCCGTGTGCATGTACTGTATGGAGACAGTTCACCCGTACAGCTCAGCGTTCATTCTCACGTTCATTCTCGTGTTTTCGCTCCAAATTCTTGACGTCATTTGAGCAGCTGCAGCGGAGAGCGTTTACCTATGGGACAATTTGAGGTCGCTGATTGGTCATTTGCTGACACGCCTACTGAATTGATTGACAGGTGGGGACAAAAAGACGAGAGCCGGCAGCTTCAGCTGCAGCAGTGTTCTGTGTTTATATGTTTTTTTTTCCTTTTATAGATGGCCTCCCTTCTCACCTTATAGCCATCCTCTTCACACCATTAATTTTTTAAAATAGGATAGAAAGAAAGGAAAGACAGAAAGTACTGTAAGACCACAAAACATAACAATTGTCCACTAAGAGAGCACAAGGCAAACACACCGTGTTTATATGTTAATAAAAAGTTCTAAAAAATAAAAATAAAAACAAGGAGCGCTGGTCCTGCATCCCACACATCAGACCAGCCCACCAGGAAATCTGCAGCCACGTTGGACCCGAGTTTAATTCGCTCGTGACAAATTCATTCATTTCTCATCATTTCAGTCATGGAGTCAACGGAGGAGGAAACAATCACTTGCTTTTTGGCAAACAAAAAAAAAAAAGCCAGATCAGGGATGAAGAAGGTGAATTTAATATATTTGTGTCACATACAGAACAGTTGGGCGCCGGGCAGTTTATTGTGCGACAACGCGTTTGCGTTCGCAGTCGTAAAAATTGAGCTTTGCGCGTACATGCCCTGCGGGGATACGCTTGTGCTATGCGTACGAACGGCGTAGAGCGGCGTACGAACGGCGTAGAGCGGCGTACGAACGGCGTAGATATGCAGGGGCCTTAAGAGTCACTGAAAACTTGCGGGGGAGGCAATGAGGCCGACACCTCACTGTAATCTGCTCCAAAGCCTCGGAGCAAGAACTCTTTACAACAGTACAGTTTGTGCACCAACTTTTACTCACGTAAATGCACCACCCGCCTCCTCGTGATTTCCCCGTTAGTTTGCTACAGCTGTCCTTTCTAAAAAAGAGTCTGTCATCCAGCTGGAAGACTGAATCCAGCATTTCATTTGTAATCCACGTCTCCGTGAGGCAAAGCAACGCACACTTCATCATCTCTTCTGAGGCGCCCGCTCTCAGACGAAGTAAATCCATCTTTTTGTCCAACGAGCGGATGTTTGACAGAAAGAGAGACGACATCGGGAGTTTTCCGTCTTTAGCGTTAGCTCGCAGCCTCATCATAACCCCCGCCCGGCATCCCCTCCTTTTAAGCTGGGAGCAGCGCTTCCTCTTCTGCCCGCTGGAACGCCTCTGCTGCAACTTCCAGGTAGATGACTTTAAAATCTGCATTCTGCCAAGCGTAGTTTTGAGTTTGTTGCTGATTTCTGCTATGTTTCGTGGCAAATCAGCTGCCGCCTCTGACCAAATAAACTTGGACTCCCTCCAGCCAGCCCTACCTCAAACACTCTGTAAAAAATCTTGGGATGGCTTTTGACTCGGACCTTAAGTTCGATAAACAAATCAGCTCCGTTCTCCAGAAGAGCTTCTTCCAACTGTGGCAGGTAGCTAAACTCAAGCCAGTGTTGTCCAGACCTGATCTTGAGACCCTAATCCATGCATTCATCACAACCCGCCTGGATTATTGTAATGCACTGTATGCTGGGATCAGTCAGGCCTCCTTCTCACGTCTCCAGCTCGTGCAAAATGCAGCAGCTCGGCTTTTAACCGGTACTCATAGGTTTGAGCACATTACACCTGTTCTCTACTCCCTGCACTGGCTCCCCATGCGAACTAGAGTCAACTTTAAAATCCTGTTGTTGACCTACAAATGCCTAAGGGCCAGTTTACACGGCGCATATTTTGAGTGGAACCGCTACTTTCTCTTTGCGTCTTTGCTTATCGCCTACACGACGCTGCTGGCCCCCCTCTTTGCATCCGATACTTTCCTGATCCACCTCTCAGGGTGGAACTTTTTCGCAGACCCCCCGTTGATAATGTAAACATCTCCCGCTGCTCTTTTGTTTGAGCCTCAAGCGCGCAGCACACACACGTGGACAGTCAGGGGCAGGCGGACATTTCACGTGTCACGTTGCAAAATATGTGCTACTTATAAGAGTTTAACAATAATAATAAACAGTATTTATTTAGCGTGGGAGATATTTATCTGAGCTATCTATCTGGAATCGTTACGTTTTTTAAACAATGCGTAACGTGAAAATGAAGACACTGTAAGAGGGGGTGAAGAGACGACACAGGAGACAGGCTGCAGAACTTCACCTTTTAATCAACTCTTACTAAACTGGCGGGAACCCGCCCAACACTGCTTTATATACCCACATAACATCCGGTCCTCTGGACCTTTCACAATAAAAGCATCCTGTAATACATTCGGTCCACTGGGTGTGAGTAGAGCCCCCTAGTGGTCCACCACACACGCCCCCCCAGAACACCCAGTAAGGTCCATCACTAGTCCCGCATTTTAGGTTTGATCAAACGACCAGAACGGCTGAACCTGGGCCCTGCAGAACCAGTCTGATGAAGTGGAGGGCTACGAGGAGGGTCTGCAGAAGATTCGGGCTCCAATGGACGTTGAGAGTTTCCGGAAGAAGGACCGCCGTCCGTTAATAATGTGGATGGAGGTCTGCCTCTGCGAGGAGCTTGGGCCGTAACAACCTGATCATCTGACATAACATGAGCTGGTTTAAGCCTATCAATACAGACAGTCTCAGTACGACCCCCTAAATCCAAAATGAAATGTTTCGGACCCGGTTGAAGAACTCGAAACGGTCCATCATACAAAGGCTGTAGTGGTGTCCTGTGTGCATTGTGTTTGACAAAAACAAATTTAGAGGACTCCAGACTCTTAGGGACAAATGACTGCGGTAAATAATGGTGTACCGGACCGGGGACACGAAAAGGGGCCTCCTGAGGTGAAAGATGGAGCAACGGTGGAGGGAACTGTGGTGAGGGTACCTCAGGTAAAAACTCACCGGGGACGCGCACAGGCTGACCGTAAACCATTTCAGCCGGGGAAGAGCTCAGGTCTTCTTTGGTTGCGGTACGCAACCCCAACAAAACCCAAGGAAGGCGGTCAATCCAGTTGTCACCGGTCAGTGCAGCACGAAGTGCAGCTTTCAATGACCTGTGAAACCGTTCACACAAACCATTAGCTTGGGGGTTGTAAGCGGTGGTCCTGTGAACGTTAGTCCCCAGACCCTTGGCCATGGTAGACCAAAGCTCCGAAACAAACTGCGGGCCCCTGTCCGATGTAATGTCTGAAGGGGGGCCGAAACGTGCAACCCAGGTAGACAAAAAGGCCCGGGCCACCACTGCAGATGTTGTGGACGTCAGAGGAACCACCTCTGGCCACCTGGTGGTACGGTCTATCATAGTCAGCAGATGAGTAAAACCCTGTGATGGAGGCAGAGGGCCTACTAGGTCTACGTGCACATGATCAAACCGCCGACTTGGGATGGGGAAAGGTTCCAACGGTGCTTTGGTGTGTCTGTTAACCTTAGCACGCTGGCATGGGACACACGCTGCTGCCCACTCCTTAACCGCTTTACGCAGACCGGGCCAAACAAACTTTGAGCTGACCAGTTTCACAGAGGCTCTAACACCTGGGTGAGAAAGGGAATGTAAGGAGTCAAAAACGCGGCGTCGCCATGAAGCTGGAACCAGGGGGCGGGGCCTGCCTGTAGATACGTCACAGAGCAGGAGAGGACCTCCGTCATTCACCTGCCTTTCCTCCAACTCGAGGCCTGTGGGGCCGGACTGGAGCTCGAGTATTTCTGCATCGCTACGTTGGTCCGCAGCCATAGCAGAAAAATCGATGCCAACGTACACGGGAGCGATCAGCACCCGGGAGAGACAGTCAGCCACCACATTGGATTTTCCAGCCACATGCTGAATGTCTGTAGTAAATTCAGACACCGCTGCGAGGTGGCGTTGCTGGCGAGCAGACCAGGGGTCAGAAATTTTTGACATAGCAAACACCAGGGGTTTGTGGTCAACGTATGCAGTGAACTGGCGGCCTTCCAGGAAAAACCTGAAATGGCGTGTAGCCAGGTAAAGCGCCAGCAACTCTCTGTCAAAAACACTGTATTTCAGCTCATTGTCCCGCAGCGTACGGCTGAAAAATGCAAGCGGCTGCCAAACCCCGGAAACCTGCTGTTCTAACACAGCCCCCACCGCAACATCAGATGCGTCGGTTGTTAAAGCTATTTGCGCCGCTGGGGATGGATGGGCCAAAAGGGCAGCAGTGGCCAATGCAGCTTTAGCATCACCAAATGCCTGTAGGCGTTCTGGTGTCCAGTCCACGCTGTCGTTGGGCTTTTTCTTTTTCAGCGCTCCATAGAGCGGACGCAGCAGGTGTGCTGCCCTGGGGAGGAAACGGTTATAGAAGTTAACCATTCCCAAAAACTCTTGTAGCGCTTTAATAGACTGGGGCTGTGGGAAATCTGACACCGCCTGCACTTTGTTTGGTAACGGGACGGCACCACTTGCGGAAATGCGGTGGCCCAAAAAGTCAATGACTGGCAGCCCAAACTGGCATTTCGCTGTATTTACAATCAGGCCATGTGCAGCCAGGCGCTGAAAAACCTCACGGAGGTGGGACATGTGCTGCTCAGCCGAGCTGCTAGCCACCAGGATGTCGTCCAAGTACACAAATACGAAGGACAGACCCCTTAGGACTGAATCCATCAACCGCTGAAATGTTTGTGCTGCACCTTTAAGACCAAAAGGCATGCGCAAAAACTCAAACAGGCCGAAAGGCGTGATAACAGCGGTCTTAGGGACATCCTCCACATGCACAGGAACCTGGTGGTATCCCCGTACTAAATCTACTTTAGAAAAAATGGAGGTCCCAGCCAGGTGCACTGAAAAATCCTGGATGTGGGGGATGGGGTAACGATCGTTCTCTGTGATGTTATTGAGGCGGCGGAAATCTCCACATGGCCGCCATTTGCCATCTGCCTTGGGCACCATGTGGAGGGGGGAGGCCCACGGACTGTTTGAGCGCTGCACGATGCCTAAACGCTCCATGTTAGCAAACTCTTCCTGTGCTATTGCTAGCTTAGTAGCATCGAGGCGGCGTGCACGTGCGAACACCGGGGGCCCCTTTGTGGGAATATAATGTTCGACCCCATGTTTTGTGTTTGTGGTTGCAAAATCAGGAACAGTCAGCGAGGGAAACTCAGACAATAAACGCTGAAACACATTACCCGAAGCTAAAAAGTTAGCATGCATTAAAGGCCCAGCTCCTCGCGTCTTACAAGGCAGTGACGAAAAAGACACAGCGTCGATCAAACGTCTGTTAGCAATGTCAACAAGGAGCCCGTGAGCACAAAGAAAATCAGCCCCTAAAATAGGGACCGAGCTAGCAGCTACCACAAAGTTCCACCGGAAGTCTCGTTCATGGAAACGCACAGTCACCAACCTTTCGCCAAACGTCTTGACGGGAGAGCCATTCGCCGCGGTCAGCTGTGGCCCGCAGCCTTCAGCCAACCTGTCGGAGCCAGTCGGGGGGACGAGGCTCCTCTGCGACCCCGAGTCCACCAGGAACCGCCTCCCTGACTTCGAGTCCTCGATGAAAAGCAGCCTTTCCTTCTCGCCAACGGCTGCGACTGCTAGCGGCTGTTGGCGGTCTCGTTTCCCTGCGGCTTGAAGCTGCACGGCGGGACGCACCGTCGTGCTTTGGCGCCAAAACGCGCGTGGAAGAAACAAAGCGCGGGACCTGCCCGCCTGCGGCTAGTGACTCCTGCCACCACCGCTGGCTCCTCCGGCGCTGTGTGCGTCGCTCGAAACTCGGGCGCTGCTGGAGATCCAGGGACCACCGCCTGTACCGCGAAGGTCCTCGCGGTTAGAATGATGCGGTCGGCTTCTTCGGCCAGCGAGCGGTAGTCCTTCTCCTGCAGAAACGGGGAATTGGCCAGGGCGGTTCGCACAGGAGCTGGAAGCTGGCGGAGGACGAGGTGGCGGAAGAGGAACTCGCAGTCGTCAGATCCCCGCAAGGACAACATGCTCTCCACGAGCTCGAGGGCTGTGCCGTCTCCCAAACCGGAGAAGGAAAATAGTTTCTCAGCGCGCTCCGCCTCTGAGAGTGTGTAGCGCCGCAGAAGAAGCTTCTTGAGGGCGTCGTACTTTTCTTGTGCAGGAGGGTTTCGTAGTAGGCTCATCACCCGCTGGGTTGTCAGCGGATCCAGCGAAGCAACCACATGGTGGTATTTGGTGTCGTCAACAGAAATCCCGCGAAGAGCAAACTGTGATTCGATGTGCGCGAACCACGACTCAGGCGCGTGCAGCCAGAAGTCCGGGATTTTAACGGCCACCGAAAAAGCGAGCGGGGCCGCCTGTGTAGAGCCCCCTAGTGGTCCACCACAACACCAGGTTTATTTTTTATTTGTTTATTCAACACCACAAACTGTATGTCACACAAACTCTGAGAATTAAATTGAACACTATTAAAATACGTTAAAGGTACAGTATGCAGTTTCTGTAGAACTGCAGAACTTAGAAATATTTTCAACAGGCAAAGCATTCTGATCCCGCTCTGCCCCCTTGTGGTCTGTTAAATTTCAAATTCAAGCTCTGTTTTTATTGGCTGATTCAAATTCAAGCTCTGTTTTTATTGGCTGGTTACAAACTCTGTTTTTATTGGCTGGAAAATGGTGGGTCACCTTTTCTTTTTAGAAATGCTTATTTACCACCTGGAGAAGCAAGGGGACAATATATATATATTTTTTTTTTCAGAGATTACCTGGCTAACATCAGTATGTCAGGAGGTAGTGACAGAGTGAAGAAATATGTTCATTAAAAAAGCTACATACTGCAGCTTTAACTGAACTGTTAACTGAACTGTTAACTGCGTTAATGAATCTGGACTCTTGCTGTGTTTTCATCTGGACCCGATCAGAACACCGGTCCGCCTGAACGACAGCTTCCACCTTCCACCTGGCAGAAAAAATAAATAAATAAAATAAAAACTCTGTTGTTGTGTGATCAAAGTAAACACAGGCAAACATTAAGAACGTTGATTTACCTGCTGTGTTTATCACGGACTAAAGTCCGACATATATATATATATATATATCATCCTCATGGACTCGGTTCAGGTCCACTCAGCAACTGGTGTGCAGCTTGTTAGATGAAGAGAGTCCCGCTTGGTGTCAAATCTGTCGACTATTATCCAAATCCAGCTTTAACTTGTTGTTAAGTTGTTGTTAGCTTAACGCTTTAGCACAACAGAAAGCAGCAGTCTGTCAGCAGAGTGACGCAGCACGCATGCTCAGTAGGTGAAGGTTCAGCAGCACGCAGCATGCATGCGCAGTGGGTGAAGGTGAGGGGGACATGAGGAAGGGGGGAGATTCGAGTGGATCTGTGTCAACGCAAAACTTTTCACCTAATTAACATGCCCAAAAGTTCTGTTTCCCCCCCACAGTGTCCGTGTAAACAGGGCCTAAATGGCCTCGCTCCCCCCTACCTCTCCGAGCTGCTGGAACCATATGTTCCATCGCGGGCCCTGAGATCATCTGATCAGATGCTCTTGGCGGTTCCGAAAACACGACTGAAGCTCCATGGAGATCGGGTGTTTTCAGTCACCGGCCCCAAACTCTGGAACAACCTGCCCCCCAACATTAGGCTTTCTCCCTTCACATGTTCAAATCCCTGCTGAAAACCCATCTTTTCTCTCTGGTATTTCATGCTGTGTGAACTGACTTAGTGTATATATTTTTACTGTGTTTTATTGTTCTTATACATTTTTATTATTATTCTGCTACTGTTATTATCATAATTTTTACCATTGGTGTGTGATACTGTTCTGTAAATTTTTAAACCTATTTTATGTTGTGTGTGTGAAGCACCTTGATAACAGTTTATCTGTTTTAACTGTGCTATATAAATAAAATTGACTTGACTTGAAATCCGCTCCAATTCTCATTAGTTCAGTTCGGCTATAGTTCACACGCATTGTGCAGTCAGGTACAGAGTCAATATCAAAACTACTAAAACCTGGGAATGTACCGGGAGCCCGTGAAGCTGCAACTGCTCTGAGCGCGGCATCTTTGTGCTAATAAATAAAAGTTGAATGAACACTAACCCTTCTTGCATGCCGCATCATCTCCTTTCTCTATGTATAAATATCTTGGAGCGTCAGGAAAAAAAGGGAGCGCGACGATCTGAACCGCTGAGAAGAATGCAGGAACACAGAGGACGACGTGCCACAGGTCTTGGCGACCCAGTATCTCACTGGAAAACAAGATCTCGAGGTTCATTGTTCAGTCATTGTCTCGCTGTGGTACATTGATCTTTGGGTCAAAGCTTTCTTTACACACTCCAACAATCTGCTGCTTGATACAGACTGATGCTCACCTCAATCCAAAGATCTGACCAGAGAGTTTACCAAACGAAACAAAAGTGGCAAAAGTCATGGTCACTGGTCCTCTAATCTTTCTGGGTGACATCTCCAACAGATACATCAAGTGGATGTTTTGCCCAATACCTGCAGCATAAGAGACAAGATATCTTCTCTTCATCCACAGTAATAAAAGAGACAAAAACACGATGTCTTTGCACAACATGTGCAGGATATGGCAGCTTACCTGATGAGTAACCAAACAGGATCCTTGCAACAATGATCATTTCAAAAGATTTGGCTTGTTTGCTTGTAAGCATGATCCCTGCACCGATGATGGAGATGAAGCTGTTGAAGATCATCGCTCTTTTTCTGGAGAAAGAACACTTCAAGTTGTTTTCTGAACATCATGACTATTACCAAATGTGTTGGAGTTATCTGTATCAGGTCTACACCGCCTAACGATCACCTTCCAAACCTCCGGGCGAAGAAGTTCATGCTGATGACGCCAAAGAACGCACCGACAGCGTACATGGAGACAATGAGGGACCATATCATGGTGACGGTTTGTGGAGATGGAGGCTTGTCGTATCTGTCACACCAGCTACTGTTGATGAAGTGCTGAATGAACTGCACAGATGGGTTCAAGCAACAGTTTATGTTCCATTACAAAAACAACATAATGACGAGAACATGGCTGATGATTTGTCTCACTGGTGAAGGAGAACTCAGTCCTGTGATATGGTAACCAGGCTGAAAGCTTCCTCCGATTCCCAAAACCACGATAAGGAACAGAGCGTTGCCTCGAGTCTGAAGTGCAGGCCAAACAGAAACAGAAATAATTTAAATCAAATTTAAATAACATCAACATTGCAAGGATGAATGCATGGGGTGACGTTTGTTAAGTTACACAGTCAAAAATTAAGAGCAGTATTTTGGTTTATTTAGCCTTTCGTAAGAAAAAAATAGTTTTTTTCCAAAGTCAGATTTCCACCATGTTATTCATACAATTATAAATATAGTTCCAAACTAAATATTTAATTTACAAGTTAAATATTTTGTTTACTATTTAAATACTTAACTTGCAAGTTAAATGTTTAGTTAGCAAGCTTTAGCTCCATGCTAAATATTTAGTTTACAAACTAAAGGCTTATGTCCAAACTAAATGTTTAATTTACAAATTAAATATTTAGCTTGCAAGTTAAATATTTAGTTATTGAAGTAAATATTTAGGTGTATTTTTTTTCCCCAAGTTAAATATTTATTTTCAAAACTAAACATGTAATTTCTAAGCTAAACATTGCATTCCTAAACTAAATATTTAATTTGTTCACTAAATGTTTAGCTTTGACCTAAACGTTTAACTTGCAAGTTAAATATTTATGTCCAAGCTAAATATTTAGTTAG
>JBBPBX010090701.1:0-14068 GCA_038048925.1 Garcialebias charrua
GCTCGGGGATAGCGTGATCCTCCAGGAAGCACTTTAGTTGGGACTCAACTATTTTCTCTAGAAGTTTAGAAACAAATGGGAGTCTGGAGACAGGCCTGAAATTGGATAATACTGACGGGTCGAGGTTTGGTTTTTTCAGGAGGGGTTGAACAGCAGCATGTTTTAATGATTTTGGCACCACACCCGAGGATAGACTGCTATTTACAATCGAGAGAATGGAGGGACCTAGAGTGTGAAAAACCTCCTTTAGAAGCCGAGGGGGGACCACATCGAAGGGGGAGCCAGATGGTTTCAGGTTGCACATGACCTGCTCTAGAGAGGACAGAGAGACTGGTTCAAAATGTTCAAACACAGCAACAGATTGAGGTGGGATGGATGGATCGTGAGATGGAGGAGAAATGAGAGCCCTGGTGGTTGCGATTTTATCTAAAAAGAAATGTTGGAAGTTCTCGCACAGCTCAGTCGAGGCTTCCATGGGTGATTGTTCAGTGAGGTGGAGAACAGAGTTTAGGGTGGAGAACAGAACTCGAGGGTTACGAGAGTTTGCAGCAATGATATCAGAGAAGTATTGTGATTTAGCAGTTTTCACTGCTTTCTGATATCGGCGCCAGCTCTCTTTTACCATCTCAAAAGAGACCTGCAGACTGTCTTTTTTCCATTTCCTCTCCACCTTTCGGCATTGCTGCCTGGCAGCTCTGGTCGTGTCATTCAGCCACGGTTCGGCCCTGAGTTTTGGTCTTCTCGGTTTAATAGGCGCCACTTGATCCAAAGCCTTTAAACAAACAGAGTCAAACTGGTTTGTCAGCTCCTCAGTGCTGGAGAGGAACAATGGGGGGTGAATTAACATGTCATTGTTGTAAACCTCAGTGAAACGTGCGGCAGTTAAATGGTTAACATTCCTGCCTTTACGTGCAGGAATGCATGTTTTAGGGGTTACATGGGGGATGGTGAACTGAAAATTGACTGGCCTATGATCCGAGAATACATTGTCACCTATTTCAAGGTTTGAAACGGTCACATCACATGTTAAAACAAGGTCCAACAAATGTCCACGCTGCTGTGTGGAAGAGTTCACGTGTTGAGTTAAATTAAATGAGTCCAATAAATCTAAAAAGTCCTTAACCATGGGCTTCTCAGGACAACACACGTGCAAGTTGAAGTCGCCTGAAATGACGACCCGAGAATATTTGGCTGTAATTTCAGCCAAGAAATCAGAAAACTCGCTGATGAAGTTCTTGGAACGAGGCAGCCGGTAGATGAGAGCACAAAAAGTTACAGGTGAATGTCCTAGTTCAAAAACAGTCAGCTCAAAGCTAGAGCAGGAAACTGGGATGGACAGTTGTTTACAGTCAAAAGTTGATTTGAATATTGATGATGAGCAGTCAGACTGGGATGAGCAGTCTTAGGTCCGGTGTTCTCTCTGGAGCCCACCAGGATGTTTTTTCATCCAGATCTGACTCAATTTGGTCCCATGCTGGCCATCTGAAGGCCACCCTACCACACACACAAAAAAAGGGATTTGGTGCTCAAGGGCTACACAGAACCAGATCAGAACTGGACATCCATACCCATCAGCAAACCCAGGAGCTTCATACAGCACTCTACTACATACACATTCATACAATACAACTATATATATATACAACTACATCTATACAAAGACAATCAGGAATCAGTAGAGACTAATTAGTGCCTTTAGATCACATTCATACATTGATGGGACACACCAGAGGCAACAATAGGTTCAGTCCAGGGACACTTCAACATGCGACTGCTGGTGGAAGTGAACCACCAGCTCTTGCACTGGAGCATGACTGCTCTAACCACTCAGCCACAGCTGCCAAAATGAATGCATCTGTGCTCCATTAAAATAAATGTATATTACTTGTGTTTGTTAATGATTGAAGAAAGCTCATAGGAGGTCTGTGCTGCAATAACATGAGGGCACCTCTTCCATCTGTGCCCACAGGAAGCACCACATTGAGAAAGAAAAGGCCCATGGCAAAAAATTGACATTAGGAGAAAAAAAGTCAGAGCAAAAAGGAGCAGATGATTTTTACAATAGTCAGCATTAGGCCTGTTGCAATAAATAATAAATTGCATGATAAATGAAAACTATCAACCTCATTTTCATTTATCAGCTTTATCGTTTCACGTTGCTTCATGTCTCTCTCGTTCTACTGAAGACACTGGATGACAAAAGGCTCAACTCTGGTGCTCTTCACTGACCCCTCTCTTTTTCTTTAAAATCTGTTTAAACCGTCCAAAATCACATTTTTGGATCGTTAAAAGCAGCTAAGCTGAGAAGCTAAGGTACAAGCTAAGCTAACAGGCCAACCTCAGTAAAAAAAAAAACTCAGTCTTGTCAAAGCTCCAAAATTCACAGTTAAAACCCGTGCCTTAGTCTAAAAAGTTTTTTTCCTGCAAAAAGAAGCTGAGAACTTGTTTAATGATTTTTTATTAAAATCTTTGTGTGAAAAATGCTATGCTAAAGGGCTCAAACCACACAAAGTGTCCGCCATTTTGAGAACCAAAAAATGGAAAGAGAGAGACAGCCCATGTCAAGTCAAGGGGCCTCTCTCCCATTTTTTTAAAGAGACACGTTGCTCGTTCCCTCACTATCCATCCTTCAGTTCAATCTTATACTGTCATCCAGTGGTAAAAAAAAGTACTACGCACAAAAAATTAACCAACATTTCTTCTTAAATTTGACAACTACTAATGCCAAATTTCAAACAATATTATTGGTTATCGCAATATTTTATGAGACAATTAATCCCCCAGCAAAATTTGTTATTGTGACAGGCTTAGTCAGCATCCCTCATCTACTCTACAACACACAGAATAAACCAGGTGAAGCCTGCAAACTGTAAGATCTATTCATCAGAGTGAAATCAGCAGCAGGCAGCAAGCACGTCAGGAAAACAAGACAGTGCTGTGGGATTAAGAACGAGTCAGGAAATGCTGGGCTGTGAGTAAAGATACAAGTGAGGGCAGAAATAGAAGAGATAAATGGAAAGGCAGAGAAAGTCAGATGGGACAGAGATGACAGTGATAAAGAGAAGTGGAAATTGAGAGAACAAGAAGGAGGGGAGGGGATGCAGAAAATGAGGAGTGAGATGGAAGAGTGCGTGAAGGAGAAACAGGTAGAAAATAAAGAAAGAAGAGAAAATCAACAGAAACAAACTGTTGTTTCATTTATAGATTTCTGTACTAATCTGCTTTGAACAGACAGAAGCCAAAATGTGTGCTGGAAATGCTGACGTGCATGTTTAAACACAACCAGAGCAGCATCATAAGGGACCAACTGCAGGGGGACATGTCAAGAAACAGGGAGAGGGATTTGTTACAAGTGTCGAAGAAGGTGAAGGTTGTGGGCAGGTTAAAAGCCTCTCACTTGTCAGTCCAGAAAAATGGAAAGGAGTATAGTTTTAGGAAATTACTTTAGTTCACAGCTTTGTGATTCTTGTTAAAACTTGGACATGTTAAACCTCAACAAAGACAGCAAAAAATACAAATCAACTGAACAAGTTGTTCCTGAACATAGTACTATATAATGAAGGACAACTTGCCTCCAGTAGTTAACGACAGTTCTAGCTACCTAAGTACAACTACTGATTACTTTCTGAACGTGTCATTAACATCCATCCAGTGGTTTGTTAGATGTTTGGCTAACAGACAAACAAGACGGACTCCAACAGTTAACGTTGCAGTTTTAAGCAAAGATTTTGTGCAAAGATTAGCACTTGAACACTGTTGTGGATGACTCTCCGCAACAACTGACACATTTCAGCTCAATGTCTGCAAAACTGACTGAGTTATAGTAATTTAGAGTTTTTAAAGTGGTGAGTTGGCTCTGGTAGCCATCTTAACATGGGCTGGCTGCAAAAGCTAGACGTACCACCAGTGACTGCTTTCTGAAAGTCTCATTAACATCTGTCCAGTGCTTTGTGAGATATTTTGGTAACAAAGAGACACACATGCACACACTATAACACTATTGCTCCACCTTTGCCTTTTGGAAGTGGGTGATAATAAAGAAACCCCGTAAGTCCGCCGCATCGACAGTTATATTTCGTATAGGCTCCGCCCTTTAGGCCCTTGCTAGTGGATAATTCCCTCCGCGCTCAGCGCGCACTGAAAACTTTAGTCCACGCCTACCTGCTGTGGGTGGGCCTACCGGGCAATCACATCCCGTTTTCATTCAGCCACTGAGCACTGAAGACCTGGAAAGAAGATGTCCAGCACCAGGATGTGCCCGTCCTGCCAGGTCGGCTACTTGATGAGTTTCGACCGGCACGAGATTTGTGAAGGATACCTGGATCCCCGCCACGCTGAGCTCGCCAGTTCCTACCGTCTCTGCAGCCTCCTCCCTCCCGAGGAGCAGCTGAGGCGTGCAGCCTTGTTTAAGGCTATTGGCGATGACGAGTGACAGCTGGCGGAAGAGACATCGCTGGACGACGCCATCGCCTTTTTTAACAGGTTGAGTGAATTTGATGGTTCACCCGACCGCAGTGATGAAGGCAGCAACCCCGCTGCTCCCTCCCTCCGGGAGAGCGTGGTGTTGGAAGAGGGGCGGCAGAGCGGACGCTCGACGCCTGTGGCTCTTCCCAGATCATTCATTCAACCTTTATTTATACAGGCTAGCCTCGTTGAGTCATGGGGACTCATTTACAAGAGGGACCTGTCTCACTCACACCAAACAACCATCCACTCTCACACTCACACCTAGGGTCCATTTTAATAATAATAATAATAATGAATTCAATTTATAACGCACTTTTCATTAATGAAAATCTCAAAGTGCTACAAGGTGCAACAGAAATTAAATGTCAATAAAACAAGTAATAAAACAAGTAAAATCAATAACAGTATCAACTAAGATCAAAAGTAGAATCATGAGGAGGCAGAGTATGCTCGGTTGAAAAGAAAGGTCTTCAAGCCGCTCTTAAAGTCAACCACAGACTGTGGGACCCTCAGACAGTCAGGAAGAGAGTTCCACAGGCGGGGGGCAGCCACACTGAAAGCCCGGTCTCCCATGGTCCTTAATTTGGTTCTCGGAATGTGAAGGAGATTACTGTTCTGTGACCGCAGCGACCGGGTGGATGAGTGTGGAATAAGAATATCCTTCAGATAATCTGGTGAAGCTCCATGTAAGCATTGATGTGTAATGAGAGCAGTTTTGTACTGAATTCTGTAGGCGACAGGAAGCCAATGAAGGTTATGAAGAATGGGCGTAATATGTTCAAATTTACGAACTCGCAACAAGATCCTTGCTGCACTGTTTTGAATATATTGAAGTTTCTGAAGGTTTTTGCCAGGGATTCCAATAAACAGGGAGTTGCAGTAGTCGAGCCTGGAGGAGACAAAAGCATGGACGAGCTTCTCAGCATCGGAAAAAGTTAGGGATGGGCGAAGTCTAGAGATGTTTCGAAGATGGAAGAAGCAAGTTTTAAACAGAAGCTTAATGTGATTTTCAAATGTAAGATTGGAGTCCATTTTTATTCCAAGATTAGTAACAGAGGTGGAGAGGGGGATGTCTTGTCCAGAAAAGGAAAGTGTTGTTATAGGAGATGTTTGTACCTGGTGAGGGGTGCCAATCAGTATGGCCTCAGTCTTGGAGCAGTTTAATTGAAGAAAGTTCTGATTCATCCATGCCCTAATTGCCTCCAGGCAGGCAGAGAGGGCAGTGAGTGAAGATGGAGATGACAAGGTGGAAGATGAGGATGCTCCAGTCCTGATGTAAAGCTGTGTATCGTCGGCATAACAGTGAAAAGAAATGTTGAACTGATTAATAATTTGACCTAAAGGCAGCATGTAAAGGGAAAACAACAGGGGCCCCAGAACCGACCCCTGAGGGACACCACAGGAGACAGAGACTGTCTGGGACGTGGCGTTGCCAAGACTAACACATTCCAGCCTATTGGAGAGGAAAGATTTAAACCAGTCCAGGACGGTGTCACAGAGACCGACCTCCACATGAAGACGGTGGAGGAGGATACTATGGTCCACAGTGTCGAAGGCTGCAGTGAGGTCAAGGAGGACAAGGATGGAGGGAGAGCCAGTGTCAGCAGCCAAGAGGACATCATTAGTAACTCTCAGCAGTGCAGTCTCAGTACTGTGAGCTGCCCTGAATCCAGACTGGAACTTCTCATACAGGGAGTGTTGTTGTAAGTGATCCTGCAGCTGAGCAGCAACTGCTTTTTCCAGCACTTTAGACAGAAAAGGGAGGTGTGAAATTGGGCGGTAATTAGAAAAAATGTCGGGATCCAAATTAGATTTTTTCAGAAGAGGCCTAATGATGGCAGTTTTTAGAGGCAGTGGAACATGACCAGATTGAAGAGACTGATTTATTATTTGAGTGATAAGTGGGCCTATTGCAGAGTGATTGGATTTTATGAGAGACGAGGGGAAAGGATCCAGGGCGCAGGATGAAGGCTTCATTTTCTTGATGATGGCCTCCACCTCACTCTGAACAACTTCGTCAAAGCTGTTAAGGGTCCCAGAATGCAGACGGGTAGATGGCACACTGAGAACAGGGAGGTTGTGGAGCTGAGATCTGATAGTGTCAATTTTGGTTTTAAAAGATGAAAGAAACAGCTCGCATTTTTGAGCAGAGTCCTCAAGAGTTTGTTTAATGGGATTAAGCAGACGAGTTATTGTGGAGAAGAGCTGTTTAGAGTTTCCAGGGCAGGTGTTGATGATGTTAGAATAATATTTGGAGCGTGCTTCTTTAAGAGAATAGGCGTACGCTTTCTGATGTTCTTTATATGCCTGCTTATGCACAGAGAGACCAGATGATTTTACACGTCTCTCAATAGCACGGCCAGTTGCCTTCATCTTGCGCAGCTCATCAGTGTACCAAGGGGCTGAACGCGAGAAAGACACCAGTCTTGTCTTCAAGGGGGCGTGTAGGTCCAGGAGCTCCCGAAGAGATTGGTTGTAGTAATCCACAGAGTCATCTGCAGAAGGATGATTGACAGCGGTCAGGGTGTGAAGATCAGCAGACAGAACATCAAGGGAAATGTTTTTAAGGTCACGGAACTGGATGGGTCGTTTTGGGTTTGAAGCAGGCGAAGATGAAGGCACTTCCAGGGAGATGACCCTGTGGTCTGAGACACCCAGGTCATATACAGATAAGTTATTGATGAGTTTTCAATTTTAGAGTCTTCAATCAGCCTAACATGCATGTTTTTTTTGTCTGTGGGAGGAAACCGGAGTACCCGGAGGAAACTCACGCATGCACGGGGAGAACATGCAAACTCCACCCAGAAAGGCCCCCGGACTGGGATTTGAACCGGCAACCTTCTCGCTGAGAGGTAGCAGCTCTACCAGTTGTGCCACCATGCTGCCCAGATCAGCGACCAACCATTGGCGCCCTCCTCCAGGAACTGCCTGCCATTATTCAGGAGGCTGCGGACACGAAGGGCCTTTTTGTCCCTCTTCTCCCCCCGCCCTGATCGGATGATCTGGCGGGAAGGTTTGGCTCCACGGCGGCCCGGCGCCCTGATCCCATCTAGCCTCATTTTCCAGCTGTGACATCACACTGAAACGAAGCTGCGCATGGCCTGCCAAATTAAAAGCTCCAGTCTCCACCTTCACCCCCATCACCAGAGTAGAGGGGTTTACCGAGCTGAGTTTTCCCTCGGTGCCCCCCCTGAAGCCAAGCCTCGCGGAGGTGTTCGGGGCAAAAGCTTCCAGGATGGACAGTAAACCGGTGCCTCCTGGGAAGCATGACCAGACGACTATCCAGCTCTCAAACAGAGCCCACCAGTGCTCGTTTCAGGCGGCGGCTGCGAATAACAATATCGCCTTGCTCGCCTACCACATCTCAACGAGGCTGGAGGAAACAGACCTGCCAGGAGACAAAAAGCTCTCTCTGCAAGGCTGCTGACGTCATCCTGAACCTCTGTGCCACGGCCACAGTCTGTCTGTCCAACACCGCCGCCTGGATGACGATGATCCAGAGGACAACCTAGCTCCATCCATGCCTGAGAGGTTGCAGAAGGACTTGCTGGAGGGCCCAGTCACACCGGATGCGCTGTTTGGGACAAATTTCAGGACGCTGCTGGAGAAATCGAAAAGGAGCGACGAGGTTTCTGAGACCGTCCGTCACCTGATGACATCACAATCCTCCTCCAGTCGCCCCGCTGGTTGGAGAGACCATCGTGGCCAGCAACAGCGCTCTACACCTGCAGCAGCAGCTCCCCGCTCTGCTCCACTGCTGTCCCCCCTCCCCCAGCAGAGAACAGCCACATTCAGCATGTCAGCTAGGGGCGGCTCAACGTTTTTCCAGGGGCCGCCAGCAGACGCAGCCCTGGAACAGTCAACATCAGGGCCTGCTGCAGAGGCAGCCCAATAAATGACTCCTTGGGAGGAATGTGTGTGTTAAAGATGTGTGTTTTGAAATAAAACAGAAACATCTTTCAGAGAGCAAATCCTCACCTGCTTCCAGCCTGCTTGTCAGTCCAACTGACCTCACAGCGGCTTCTCTGTGTCACACATTACCCACAAATGACGAGCCGGCTTCCTCTAAACAGCTGTTTACGAGGCGCTGCAACTCAAAAAATGTTACAAAGCATTTCTCTTTCATGTCAGTTGAATCTGATGTTGTTCAACAGATCGAGCCCGGTGAAACCCCCCGCTCTCTGCCAAAACCGGTGTTGCATCCCGCTGCTCCTGCTCACACACAACGCAACAGGGATAAATGTTTCACACCACACTGTTAACATCAGCCTCCTCTGACACGGCGCGTCACCCACATAAGTGCCACCGTCCCTCTTCAGCACGTGCCGGCTCACCTCAGATCGGGCGTGAGCTTGCAGCCTGAGCGCAGCAGGAGGAAGTGTGTTACACAACATGAGCACAAGCCCCCTCTAAAGTGGCGTGCCACTCACAGAAGTGGCATCGCCCCCTCCCTCAGTGCACGCTTGCTCTCACAGGCCCTGATGTGAGCTTGCAGCCTGACGCCAAAAATACACTACATGCGGTCCGCTCTGCTCCGCAGGTCGTAGCTGAGCGTTTCAAACTCCAGTTTCCACTTCCTCCGCTCAGCTCAGGTCCGCCTGCATGCGCCGCTCCTAGACGCATGCGCGGGATTTGCGGGATCGCGCGATAAATCAAGTGATAAATAAGTAAGTCAGAACAAAACAATTCATTCGGTGGAAGAAGGAGAACAACAGTAGAGACTGCTGCCTTGATCTTCTCTCGTAAATGAGCGACAGGACATGGTTTGAGCAACAGGAAGTGATGTATTACATTTCAGAATAAAATACTTTATTTATTTATTTATTTCTTGTATTGCGTTTGTAGGCGTAGTCATAAATGATAGTTTGACAGCATTTTTGTACAAATAAATCCGTATAGAGCTAGGATTAAGTCCGCCCGTGGTGATTTTATTTTGTAAATACGGAAGTTGTGCTCGTTCCTTTTCCTGTTGGTGCGACGTAATCTTCAAAAGTTGACTCCGCACAGCTCCGGCGTCCGGCAGAAATAGAAAAATTTCTAATTTTGACGGACTGCCGTCCGCTCTCCGCAGCTCGCCGCCGCCGTGCGGAGCCAGTGTAAATTCTGTCATTGATTATAATGGGTGCGTATTTGCTGCGGAGGTCGGACCGGAGCGGGGCGGAGCCGTAACGCATGTAGTGTATTTTTGGCGTTAGCGTAGTACAGGGTTGTTCAAACAACCCTTTCAATTTGGGCCCCCCTTGGGTTACACTGAGTCGGGTACCTAGGGGCCTTAGGGGCCTTAAACTGGTAAACGTCCATGACGTCCATGGCACGACAGAGTCACGCCCGCCCCATCTCCGATGGTCACGCATAGTGGCAGCGAGTCTGTTCACTGGACAAATGAATGAACAAATTAATAAACAAATGCTATACGCTGCAGTTTGTAGCTCGCCCCCCTCCTTTCAAAGGCATTTTGGAGACAGTTCTATCATCTCCAGAACAAAGCTCCTCCCTCCCGTCAGAAATTCAGGAACTCTTGACGAAAGATGTAATCTCCAGAGTTCCGGATGGGGAGGAAAACACGGGTTTTTATTCCCGTTATTTTCTGGTGCCCCCCCAAAAAAGAGGGATGAGACCCATCCTCTATTTGTCCACGTTCAACAAATCAATTATGGAGAGACAATTTCACATGCTGACAATCAAACAGCTGCTGAAAAACGTTCACCAGAACGACTGGTTCACCTTCCTGAACCTTCGGGACGCATATTTCCATATTCCATCATTCCAAAACACAGTAAGTTTCTGCGTTTCTCCTTCCATGGGGTCCCATATCAGTACAACAGAATGCCTTTCGGCTACTCCCTGGCTCCACGCACGTTCTCAAAATGCGTGAAGACGGCCATCCAGCCGTTACGCATGGCAGGAATGAGAATTTTGTTTTATCTGGATGATCTGCTCCTGTTAGCCAGGTCCAGGGAGGAAGCTGCCACTCAGACCAGAGTTTTAGCAGAACTTCTGTTAAACCTAGGTTTTTCTGCGAACTGGGACAAAAGCTTTGTTCTCTCCTCCTAGATCATTGTTTATCTGGGAGTGGAACTGAACTTGTGCACAATGAGAGCCCGACTGTCACAGCAGAGAGCCGACGATCTGACAGCTCAGCTCAGCCGTGTCAAACCCGACAGAGTGGTGACAGCCCTGACCGTCATGCGACTCCTGGGAATGATGTCAGCAGCCCACGTCATCGTGAGGCTTGGCTTACTCCATTTGAGAAAGACCCAGCTGTGGTTAGCCCGCCTACGCATAGATCCTTTGTGCCAGAAGAGGCAGATGATCTCAGTACCCCTCTCGGTGGGAACCGATCTACGTCACTGGGGAAACTCCCTCATCTTGTCTGATAGAGTTCCCATCAGCAAACCTACATCACACGTCCCGTGTTCACGGCCGTGTCGCTGGCGGGCTGGGGCGGTGCATGTCTGTCTCAGACGGTGGGAGCACGGTGGCCAGATCACACACATGATCACATAAATGTGCTCGAGCTGCTCATAGTGTTAAAGGTGTTACAACATTTTGCACCGCTGCTGCAGAATCAGCATGTACTGATTCACACATACAACAAGGTGGTAGCAGCATACATCAATCAATCGCCAGGGTGATGTCTGTTCAGCTCAGCTGCTACGTTTTGCGAGACAGCTGCTGCTCTGGGCGTATCAACACTTGCTCTCAATCAGAGCACTGTACATCCCCGGTGTCCTGAACAGAGGGGCGGACATAATGTCGAGAGGCGGCCCTCGCCACGGGGACTGGACTTTCCACCCCAATCTGGTCTCTCAGATCTGGATCAGATTCGGCCGGGCAACGGTGGATCTGTTCGCTACACGGGAGAACGCCCAGTGTCAGCTGTGGTTCTCACTGAACCAACGAGGCAATCCTCCCCTGGGAGTGGACACTTTTGCCCACAGCCAGTGGTCCAAAAGGCTCTTGTACGTGTTCCCACCGGTTCCGCTCATCCCATGCATCCTGGATCGAGTCCGGGAGGAGGCGCTGTCAGTCATCCTCGTGACCCCCGAGCGAAAAAGCGCTCCATGGTTTCCGAACCTGCAGCAGCTGGTGTCGGACCGGCCGTGGAAGCTCCCGTGGAGGAAGGATACGCTCCTCCAGGCGGGAGGGGCGATCATGCACTACCCAGAAATAGGGCAGCATCTCTGGGCTTGGATGCTGAACGGATCCGTTTAGTGAACATGGACCTCGCACCAGATGTGATACGAACAATCCAAGATGCACGAGCTGCATCTACAACAGCGCTTTACGCATTAAAATGGGAAGGTTTTCAACGCTGGTGCGCAAAGAAAGGTGTGAAAGCTACCTCATGTCAGATTGGTTACGTGCCATCTTTTCTGCAGCAACTGATGGACAGAAATTTAGCTTTCATCACAATCAAAACTTATGCTGCAGCTATTTCTTCCTGTCACAAAGGTTTCGGTGACAGAACAGCTTTTAATCACCCGCTGATGAAGCGTTTTCTGAAAGGTGTACGGCGGCACAGGGCCATGACACGCCCACTCGCTCCTCAGTGGGATTTAGCCTTTAAACAAGGTACTACTTAAATTTCTGTCTTTAAAAACTGCTCTAATGCTAGCCCTGACATCTGCAAAGAGGATGAGTGATTTATTTGCTCTCTCTGTTTCTCCCTCATGTTTGAGGATTCAGTCTGACGGTAGCTCAGCCATGTTGCGTCCTAATCCTGCTTTCACCCCGAAATGCATAACCAATGCTTTCAAATCGAGAATGATCACTTTGGATGGTTTTCATCCTCTCCCTCATGCGTCTGAGGAGGAGGCGACGTCTCACCTACTCTGTCCTGTACACGTACTCTCATGTTATGTGGTACGCACAGCCGCATTACGCCGCTCTTAGTGCTTGTTTGTGCATTACAGAGACAGCTCAGCAGGATGCTCCCTGTCCACTCAGCATCTTTCTCACTGGTTGTGTGAGGTCATTTCGGAGGCTTATAGAGCTTCTGGAACAGAACATCCAGAGAATCTTTGTGCACATTCCACGAGAGCTATTTCTTCTTCCACGGCCCTGCATAGAGGGATGTCGGTTAAGGACATCTGCTTGGCTGCTGCTTGGTCATCGCCGTGTTCCTTTATCCATCTTTATCTACGTGATGCTTCCACGTTTTCCATGACTCATTCTGTTCTTAGAATTCTGTCAGAATGATAGTTCAATTTTCCATGGAGCTCTTAACCTGAGCTCACATCTGCCTGCATGCAGACGCAATGTGATGTTCTTTATTATCAGTCACAGTTCATGACTACTGTTGTTTCTGATTTGTTCATAAATAAAGTATTGACCTGTTCTGTTCACTGCTTCTCAGTAACAGTTCTACCCTCTCAGTTTTTGGTCCCCACCAGAGTTCATTCCTTTTCTCTGGTGAGTTGTTAAGCATGGTTGCACAATCACGCACACAAAAGACTGAGTGGGAATTTTTTGGCCTGCGTTACTCGTTGTTTGTATCAACAGCTGGTCTGCGTCTGTTCAGTCTGCAGTTACTGGTCTGCAGGTTTGTTACCTCAGTCCTTCTTCACCACCTTCATCACTGTGAAGTTATGAACAAGAGTGAAAATGCTTACACCTTGCATTGCACGGACTGGTTGACGCACTGTTAATACTACAGTTTACTGCTGAGCGAGTCGCGTAAAGATGAAATACTGTAATATGAAAATGCAGCAAACTCGAACGTTAAAGTAAAAAAGCCATATGAGCACTAAAATAAAATGACAACACTGATATTACCTGTAAAACCCCAGACAGTTACAATACTGTATTTTCAATTTCTTAAATACATTCCTAAAAATCCTGCATTTGCATTTAGAGCTAAAGAAAAAAGTGTTAAAGCTGCTTCAACACGTTTCTGTGGTGTTGAAAAGCAACGATGTGCATCTTTAAAGACCGTGTAAAGTGAAATTAAATGTGTGTTTTTAGTTTGTCACATGGCATAAATATGTGTTATTAATCACCCATTTAAATCTGACTGATTAAAAACATTGTTTACCTTATAAAATTAAGTCTCAAAAATCATGAAACCGTGTAAAGTGAAATTAAATGTGTGTTTTTAGTTTGTCACATGGCATAAATATGTGTTATTAATCACCCATTTAAATCTGACTGATTAAAAACATTGTTTACCTTATAAAATTAAGTCTCAAAAATCATGAAAAAACATGATTTTGCCTTGCCCTGGAACGCTAGGGGCGTGTCAGTGCGTGGGCGTGGTTTCAGCGCAGCTGCGCTCGTCCTGCTCGTGTCCCACAGTGGAGAGGCAGACAGCAGAGCCAGTAAACCTGCTCTGTTTTTATCCGAGTTCTGTCTGTAACAGCAGCTACTTTTTCCAAGAGTTACGCTGTTTTTGTAAATAGTTTTCTTGTGTATTTTTAATCTGGAATGAATAAAAATAATAATAAAAAAAAGAGTCGTACCATGCGGGATTTGAACCCATAAGGTTTTGGACGGAAGGCAAACGCTTTATCCATTGACCTACCCAGGCATTACAGATACTCGGTATAAAACCACGCGGTATAAAAACATGTTATGATTTGTACGGGTGCCCTGACCATTG
>JBBPBX010090703.1:0-14068 GCA_038048925.1 Garcialebias charrua
GCACACACACACACTTAACCCTCACCCATTCCACAGGCATCTTATTGTGTCATCTGTAGCTATGTTTACATGGGCAAAATTTTGTGACCGGATTGAAATGTGCTCTGATTGCATAATTAGATAGTACTGTTTACATGGGCACAATCCGTTCAAGACGAGCGTTTACATGCAGCAGGCTTTTATTCTGACCAGAAGAACAGACATGCGCAGAGTGGTACACTCCCCCTTTAAAAAAAAAAAACGAAGAGGAAGTTGCTTTCGTGAAAACCACAGAAGAAGAAGTTACTTCCGGGACAAAAGTAAACAGATGCGCAAAAAATGGACCCGGCCAGATTGTAATGACGGCGATGGAGTTGTTACTGCACTACTGCACTCCCTGATAGAGCTACAGGCAAGCAACGCATGCTTTTAGTCTTTTCTATTCGCAGTATGAGAGCGCTGGGAAAGGAGGGGAGGGGTGCGCTGCCGCGCGCAGCGCACATGCGCAGTCAGGACAGTTTTGCACGGTCCGATAAAAGGAACAGAATATGTGTTTACATGCGCACACATCGGGCTACGGATCGGCGTAAACCACCCGTTTCGAACGGATCACAAATTAGGTCGGATCACGCCGAATACAGTACACAAAAAATAACCCGACCGGGGTGTTTGCATGACGCACTTTTGATCCGATCGGCCGTTTGATCTGATTACTTATGTCCATGTAAATATAGCTTGTATGTTGCTTTTTGTTGTGCTGAGGTGTTTTGCACTCTCACAGTGTCCTGTTAGGGATACAGTGAGATATGATTATTTTCACCTCTTCTTTCCCTCGTATGTCCATTTCCTTATCTAACAAAAAAAGGCAGCGCCTCTCATGAGGCTGCAGCCTCAGACACCCTGTCTTCCTATGTCTATGTTGTTTGGTTGTTTGTGTTTCTTTGGATGGGCTTTACTGAAATGAAATTTCACTAGGCTTCAGTTCAATGAAAATAAAGGCTGATTCTGATGTATATTAGGAAGCTAGCAGATTGCATTGAATCTTCATTTTGTTACATCTATAAGCTGCACCTTAGTATTGGTAAATGTATCCAAAGTATCAAGTAGACAGAAGCAGGTTAAAATGTAGCCTTAGTGACTGATTCATAATGACATTCTATTTATATTTGTCTGTAAATATAATATGATTAGGTCATAGTTAACTCAACACTTAAAATTTTTTAGATGTATTTTTAACAAGGAAATCTGTCAAGAAGACAAGAGCAGTCACAGTTCTTTACTTGAGCTGATTTTAATCATGCAGAGGTGAGCACACTGTACTTTTATTTACCAGCAAATGTGTCTAAACAATACTTATGTCTATAATGTGCAAGTTTTAAGAGTTTTGTAAAATGTAATTTGCTCATGCACACATGGGTATTCTCTGGTTCCTCCAGTTTCCTCCCACTGACTGACTATGACAAATTATAACAATTCTATTTATTTTTAATTGTTTCTTAATGCCAGAAGATTGGAGTTTTGAAAAATGATAGTTTTGTAACATTTCTGAGATTTTTTTAAATTTTCATATAAAATTAAACAACTAAAAGAAAGCCCTCTAAGAGTGCTGATTTCAGAATTTTTGCCTGGGCTTGTATGTTGGTGATCAGTTTCAGCTACTACACAAACATTAAGTCAGTATATGCATAATTTAATCATTTATATCCATTTTCTCTTATTTATTTTTAAAGTCAGCTGGCTGTGGCTGCCATTTTGAATACAGCTGACCCCAAAAGTCAATTAGTAAAAAAATCTGATGATTACTTTCTACAAGTTTCTATACAACAACTGTAATTCATGAAATACAGTATGTTCAAAAGCAATAGAAACATGTACAGACATGTAGAAAAACAAAATCCTTCACCTTAAACCGGATTATAATAAAAATATTTGCAGACAAACAGATTTATCCACTTGATTATATTTATGAAATGAGTAAATCTGTTTTTATATAAAGGCAAAATAATTATCTGCTTTAATAATTGCTGTAAAAGTCATATAAGTCATAACTTCCTGCAGGAAAACACTACTATTTGGGCAGCACATTAACTTAGTGGTTAGCACTATTGCCTCACAGCAAGAAGGTTCAGGGATCAATCCCCTGTTTGGACCTGGGGCCTTTCTGTGTGGAGTTTGCATGTTGTCCTTGTGTTTGAATGAGTTTTCTCCAGGATCACTGGTTTCTTCCCACAGTCCAAAAACATGCATACTAGGCTACCGTCAGGCCTCCCTTGCAAAAGAGATGTTGTCTAAGTGTTATTTCGGTATCTGTGGCCAGATTCTTCAGATTTGTTGCAAGAGATCTGTCCTGCCCACAGCTATCAACATCTATAACAACTCTTGAAAGAAACCAGGATGACGAGCTACAACAACACTTAATTTCCCTCTGGGATTAATAAAGTATGTCTGAATTGAATTTGCTTGGTTCAGTAAAGGTTAGAAATAATAATAATACAAATAAAACCAACTTCTGCTGATGTTAATGTACGGTAGTGTAGAGGAGTTATATTTACGTGATTATCATAAATATCATGTGTACTGCATATTGCAGCCCTGATCATCTATGGCTAAATTTAGACCATGATAAAGTTGAGATCTTTAGTCCATATGACTTTATTTACACCCCACACAAATATATATATCAGATAGACAACCTAAGTCAAATGAGATTTCAACTCTAAACAAAAGCTTAATGTCTAAAAAAATTTCATCCACTTTTATTGTGGTTGCATTGTGTCGTTATCAAAAACACTACCATTCAATTGAGTTGAGTTTTGACAATGTGGTTAATAATACTGGTACAGATTGGCAGACTATATTGACAACAAAGAGCCTACAGGAAAGTATAAAAGAGAGATCTGAATTAGAAATTTAAGCAAAAAGACAGGACATTTGGCATGACTGAACGTAATCCCTCGTAAAGATTAATGTCCAATATTTAGCTAAAATAATGTTATAAATAAAATAACATTTCAACTTTGTCATAATTATACTGTACATAAAATACACTACACATAAATATTTCTATTTATAAACAATGCTTTTAAAAGCTTCAGAATATCATGACTTATTTCTTTGGGATTAATAGAAACATGCAAGTCTTACTTGATGTTCTGTTATGCCAGTACCATTCAAACCCTCTCATTCTGAGGCTTTACCTGAATCACTAAGCTCCAGCTTTCTGTGGAATACAAATGACAGACCAATTCACTCCTTGTCAGGCACTGCTACAGGGGAAGTCTAGCCTGCCTACTTGAAAAATTGTCACCGTACCACAAAAAGCAACTAAAAAACAACCAACCTTTGCACTGGCACAGCAACAAGTAAATGAAATTGAAGTGTGTCCAAGTAAAGCACACAAATCCAAACATATGTGACAGATCCACACTTAGCATCTCAAGCCCATCGTCCAAGTGAGAAATAGGGTTCGTTTTTTGTTTGTGAAACCAATATGGGCACAGGCACAACACGTAGGAGCACTAATGCAGTTGGGACGTCAGCAGACTCCTTAGTGCTTTTCCTTCAGCCTTCACTATGTCATAAAGAAGATCAGTCAAGACTTGGAACACTTTTCTTTCTTGTTCAAGGCCGTTGGGTGTGAAAAAATGTAAGTGCTCGTCAGCTTTGTGTCCTGGGATATAGAAATACAGTAGAAAAAGCTTGAAGAAGTAGAGAGAGACTCTGTCAGTGACCAACATCCATCTAGGTTTAAGTTTCTCACAAGTTCAATTTACACTTAATAATAATAATAATAATAATAATAATAATAATAATAATAATAATAATAATAATAATAATAATAATAATGAATTCCATTTATAATGCACTTTTCATTAATAAAAATCTCAAATCACTTTGTATTTTTTTTGGCAATGCAGCAAAAAACATTTTTAGTCAGTTTTTATTTCATGTGGCATGTAACTTTGTTAGCACGCCAAGAATAAGGTTTGCTAGACAGTGTTAAATAGTAAATGAGTTTATTTATAGACGATAGCAACATAATCTAATGTAAATCTTACCAAGGCCAATGGTGGCCTTAGCCACATTTGATTAATGTTCAGCCACTCCACCAGCCACTTAAATAATTTGAGGAAACTATACTTTTAAGAAATACAAAAACTAAAAAGCATAGTTTCATCAAATGTTTGGATGCACCTAGATGCAGCTACACACCAAAATGGAAGTCGGTACCTCAAATATTTTTTTAAGTTATCATGCTCACAACAAGCAAGGAGCAATGGAGGGTATTTCCAAATCCCCCTCTTCGCTTAACAACAGGGGACAAAATAAGAAAAAGAAACAAAGCAGCCAAACTTCAACTAAACCATCCTAAACATTGATTTTATTTATTTATTAATCTTTATTTAACCAGGTAAATCACACTGAGATCACATATGAAGTGTTGTGCAGTTGAGAGCATCCTGTGCTCCAGCATCAACGTGTGGCATGGAAGCTGCACAGCTGCAGAAAGAAAAGCTCTGCAGAGAGTGGTGAAGGCTGCACAGAAGACGTTGGAGTCAGTCTCGCCACCATCACAGAAATCTACACCTCCAAATGCAGGAAGAGAGCCACCTGCATCATGAAGGACCCCACTCACCCAGCACACACACTTTTTCCCTGCTCCCCACAGGCAGGAGGTTGTGGAGAATCAAGTGTAAAACCACTAGACTGATGAACAGCTTCTACCCGGAGACTGTTAGACTCATCAATCCCTAACCAGTATACAGTAATCACTGTAAGGAGAAAGACAAATCACTCTAAAGCCCCTTTAATTGACAATATGTGACTTATCTGTGCTGCTTATTATCAATGCTGCTAATCCTCGACTTATCTGTGATGCTGATTATCCCATGCTGCCGATCTCTTGCCTCTAAACTGCTGTATTTATACCCATCTGATCACTACAGACTTGTGTCCGGGCTGCCGTTGAATATACCGTATTATTTTACATTATTAATGATTAGTGTATATCTCAGATCCTTGTATTCTGTCCCTTTTTATACTTTAAGTTTTTGCTATTTTTGGGTGTAATTGGGACCTTGAGTACACAATTTCATTCCACCTCAAGTACCACATGTGATCCATGTGGTGTGAATGACAAAAACGAACCTTGCACCTGGGATATCTGGGAGGCCTGGGCCTGAAGACAGCCTACCACAGGAGAACAGAACATGCAAACTCCACACAAAAAAGACCCCAGGTTCAAACTGGGGATCAAACCCAGAACCCTTTAGCTAACCACTGATCCATAATGCTATCATGCCATTTTAGTTTTTGGACAAGCAGCATCTCTCACTTTTTGGAGTAATAATTCTGATTTCATATATATTTTTAAAGACTACACACGGCAATCTATGTGAAAATGAATTTTCCATATATTTTTTGTCCTATACAATATCTGTTTGTTTATAACTGCACAGCACTGTACAATTTTACAGGTAGTAAACTTGTATTTTAAAGATAACCTTTCCCCATCAAGTCTAAAATGGCAAGACTCAAGTTAAAACAGAAACTTTCCTTTTAAATTTTAATTCTCTGATGAGCATGGACATTTCTTCCTCCTTCCAGTATAAATGGTATATTTCATCACATCAAGTAGAATTATTAAACCTAATCAATGCAACCACATAAAATCCTGCTGTGTCCCAAAGTCTTAGAACTTCTGAGGAACGTGTCTGTTGTGAATGAGGAAAATCACTCATTTTCTTCTCACCGCGGTGCTGTTCATAATCCTTTGGGTCAAAATAGTCGACGAACCCTAGCTGAAACAAACACAGTGGGAGGCCAGTGCGCCTTTAGCATTGCTGTTTGAAGATGAACTACCTCCAAGACTAGAGATCAGAAATGGACAATGGATTTAGGTGAACATTTTGTGTGTGGGGGGGAAGTCAGCTGTTAATATCCAGCAAGCTACTTTCAATCTGTGTCCATCTGAGGGATAAGCCTCTCAGTCATAACATTCCCTCCCTCAACTTTATCGTTTAAGGGTTGGCCATATGCTGTTTCTATCAGGTTTGTTTCGCACAGTTACATCCATCAAGGGGGTGTATGAGACACCTTGCATGACAGGGTGCAGGATGGCCCAGTAAAACCTGGGTTTTCTACCATAGGCCACTCAACTGCTTCAGTGGAGCAGCTGGAGGTCGTTCAAGGACATTTTAGCAGCAGCTGTTCAAGAATGGCTGAACAACATTGGTTCACGTCTCCCTGTCATGCACCACGATTAAGATATTGTCTGAAGATGTGACATTTCAGGGTATTATTTTCTCCAGACAGTGGGTTGTCATTATGAAGAATAAAATGAAGCCTACTGTATTTGGATGAGGAATGTGGGCACTCATTGTTAGGTGGCTCTTGTTTGCCAGTGTGTATTAGGTAGCGTGTGAAGGGGTTTAAAAAAATAAACTTTTCTTTACATTCTATTCATCGATCCATCCACTTAAATGTCACAACTTCATTGCAAATGACCCGGTGGCATTTTTAAAAGAGATGTCTTTCATGTGCACAAAGCTGACATCTTCGACGCAGACTTTATAAGCAGCTACAAAACACCAATCTGTTTCCTCAGGAAACATCGAGTGATTTATACGGTACCATTTTCCCGACAGGTCGGCTACAAAAATGATTATTTTTTTTAAGATTAAATAAAAAAATGTAGGGATTTTAGACAGACTTTGCACAGGAGGTATATTATCTAACATTTCTTACAAAGTTATTATATTACCTTTTATGACTCTTTATCTCACTCAGCTCAATTCAAATGTCTTGTCAAATCATCAGGTTTGGCTCTCGGCAGATCTTGCCTCTTGCCCGCTACTCCACCACAGCATTGTATTTTTGAAATGGGAGCAACATACAAAAACAAACTCAAGTATTGATCCCATCACATCAGTATTAATCCAGGCCAACACTGACATTAATATATGTTGCTGTCAGTTATCAGTCATCCAGGACATGGTAGATTAAAAGAAAATGGATAAAGCAACTTCTGCTCAGTAGCTGAAAACTTGCAGAGTTTCAAGATTTAAACTGCACAAGGTTGATATGATATCACTACAGTACTTAGATTGGGCTACATACCCCATCTCATTCATGTAAAATATGGATAAAATGTGATCAGGTTCCAGACTTTGAAAAATTGATTTAGTACCATATATGAAAAAGACCTTGGTCAGATTTGTAAAAAGTCATTTTGTCACATTCAGACTGTCATGAAAAAAAAAATCTGATTTTGGTCACATATGGGCAAAAAAATTGGATTTTGGGACATTTGGGATTTACTTGCAATGTGAATGTATCTGTAGTCACCGGAAATATTTTGGATCATAAAAATCAGCAGATGTTGTTGGTCTTCCATGTGATTTTTCATTTTTCTACAGTGTTTCAGGTAGGAAATATAACAAGTCAAAAAGAACAGTTATGTTGAGCTAAAATATCCCTGCAGCTTATGAAAACTCGGGTGAGTGCTCTCTGTATTCTGATGTTGTCCAGCAGTGAGAGACACACGGGGCGACACAATACATACATTTTGATATATGACTTCTAATGTGATACATATTGTAAATCTAATTTATTTTGGTATTCATAGATATAAAAATGTAATGTAGGAGTAAGAATACATTGTTTTAAAAAATATTAAAACATTTTAGACAATTGAAAAAATATCGGGAGTGGCATAAACTCCTTGTTGATTGACTTTCCAAAACCCCATTGAGCTCTCTCTCTTTTATTTTATTTTATGCAATGTTATGACCTAGCTTAGATCCTTATTTACAGTTTCTTTTTATACTTTGGCATCTTCTATTTTTAGGGTGTAAATGGGACCTTCTGTACATAATTTCATTCCACCTCATGTACCACTTGTGATAAGAATGACAATAAACTTGACTTGACTTGATGACTTACTGCTACTAAAGGTTATAGCACACTATTCCTGACTAATGTGAACAATTATATAATAAGCATGTTTGAGTTCAAAACTGAACATTGAGATAGAATAAAAGTTTTCACAGGATAGTAATAAGGATCCTTTGATACCTATGTATTGGCACGCTTAAGAAATTGTCAATTGAATTCCATCTATTAATGCAAAAAAATTTAAAACGCCTCAACAGGTTACAGATTACCAACAAAGGAATAATCGGTGGACAGAGCATAATTGCATCCCAGTTCTACCGTTACAAAGTGTTCATTAACATGCAGACTGCATGCATTAAGGGAAATCCATTGCAGAGTGTGATGCCTATGTCTAATAAGGGGGCATTAACCTTGAATGCTCCCATGGTCTCGGTTAGCAAAAAGAGCCCAGATGGACCAGCTCTGAGTTTGTCTGTAGACAGATGGGTTTTACCGGTCGGTGCACCTATGCAAGCTGCAGTAGGTCAAAATTACAGAAGAACTATGTTTGTATTTTTACACCTCTGTCATTAACCAGATTTATTTAAGGTATAAAGCAAAGCCCTCTATGTTTTTTATTGCTGTTGAAGCATTTAATGGGTTTATAATTTATTTCTAATGCTTGCATTGCATGCATAGGCGGTTTAAAATTACTATATTTTTCGCCTTGTAAGTTACAGTTTTTTGCATAATTTGAATGTCCTACGACTTATATGCTGAAGTGACATATTCATGGATTTTTTTTCCCATATTTATAAACCAATTTTTGGCTGAGATATGACTGTTTTCAGTCATTCCGATTGATAATATTGAACACTACCATTTTCAGCCGCTAGATGGCGGTCGAGCAGTATGGCATGCCATTCTGTCATGCAATAGGTAAAAGTGTCAATTGACAAAATTGGCTTGCCTGACACCATCATCTGCCTGGAGCAACCATCAAATCAGCTTCATTTTGCTGCGCTGCCTTGGCAAAATGCAGCTAACTTGACACTGAAGTACATGTATTAAGTAAAAATTCAACTGAGACACAACTTTACTATAAAGTCGAGCTAACAAATAATTGTTTTTAGGTGGTTATAAGCTATACAGCTGATTTGACCATCAAAGTGCATTTATTAAACAAAACTTAGACTGCGACACACATTTACTAAATTTTTGAGCAAGCAAATAATTGGTTTTAAGTGTTAACCTTGTTAAATTATTGTTAAAGTCCTCCCATGCATGCTCCTGTGGCCGCCATTTGGCAGCCCATCGATTTTTGGCACAACACCGGCCCACATTTCCGGGTTGTTAGCAGTAACGTGGAGCAAACGCGATGCATCAGCGGTGACGCATAATAAATGTGACCTATATGGCAAAGCGACGTATTTATGGATTTTTCCCCTTTATTAGACATATTTTGACTGATGCGACGTATAGGGCGGTGCAACGTGTATGGCAGCAAATACGGTGATGTAGATTTTGTCCCTTTAAAGTTAAGCTTATAGTCACACTATATTTTACCTCAAATGAAATAAAGATTTTAGTGTGAGCTAGTTGGAAGGTCATCTAGGTTTTCTTCAAACTGAAATCTCAACATCTCTCAGTTTTCAAAACTAAAATCAACTGAGAAGTACCTCAACATTAACAAAAAAAAAGGAGGGGGGGGTATTGCAATACTATAAATAAGAAAACCCCTTTGAAAAACAATAAAACAACTAATACACTAACATGATTATTGCTGTTAAGTTTGGCAGGATAAACATCCTGAGCCATCCTTATTGCAACAGTGCTGAAAATTTTAAAACCAAAGTAGCAAACTTCTCAAACTTTGAATACTCCTGCATGTGTAGTTACTCATCACAAGAGATGTTAATAAGTGCTAAAAGTACTAACAGGAGTTAGAGAACAGCATCTATACCTGGGAGATTCAACAGCAAAATAACTGTAAAAAGGACAAGACCAAAAAAAAAAAAACATTTCAAACCCCTGAAACCTGTTGTCACTAGAGTGCACCATAGTGGAACTCATCTTTAAGATGTATTCTCATAGAAGTTGATTGAGACATACATACATTGTCATCAGAGAACAATCCTGCTTCCCCTTGTGCTCCATCACGCTGATGTGCCAAATTTGATGTGAAGCACTGCATCGTGTTACTGTATATTAAGTCCATGGCTGATACGTCAGCCTGATGGATTTTAATGCCTTTGGCATAGGCGTAATTTACACGGGGGTTGTGGGGGTTTTGACCCCCACAATAATTTGATCCGGTCATTTCAACCCCCCCAATAAAATGACATCATTTCGTCATTATACATATCTTACATCAATAATTGATTTTTTTTATTCATTCAAATTTTTTAGTAAAATTGCTGCATGTTTTTAACAAACTCCCTGAGGACTGACCCCCTCCCCTGCAAATAATTTGGTATCACCCATCTCACCGGCTACAGGAAGTCACGTGAGTCACGGAGCTGCTCATGAAGTTGCCCAGAAGTTTCTACATGCATGTGTCCGAAAAAGGCCTCCTTTGGTCTGACTGACTCTGTCGCTGCCTGCCCCTTGCTATGGATGTAGCTGCTATTAGCTGTGAGGTTCGCTGTTTTTGTTTGCAAGATACCACTCATAAACCACACCGCGGATTTTTAAATCCAGCTGATTTCACATTTGGTTCAGCTCAGGAGCCCGTCTGCTGTAGTGAGGTAAGAAATATATTTTTTAAGCGTTTATTTAACTAAATTTAAAGAAACAAAGCTCCGGTTTGACCCGCCTGGCGCCTGCATAAAAATCAGCGAACTTTTTTTTTTAAATCCAGCTGATTTGAACATTTCGTCAAACTCAGGAGTATGTCTACTATCACCCATAAGTCAGCGAAGAAATACTGTATATTTTTAAGCGTTTATTTAGCTAAATTTAAAGAAAGAAAGCGTCCGGTTTGACCCGCCTGGCGCCTGCATAAAAATCAGCGAACTTTTTTTTTTTTAAATCCAGCCGATTTGAACATTTCGTTAAACTCAAGAACACGTCTTCTATAAAGTCAGCTTAGTAATATATTTTTTCTCGCAAAGAAATAATTGTTTTTACCGTGTTTCTTTGTGAAGTTCTTCGTACTAGCTGGGTCCTGTCGCCGCCATCTTGATCAGGACAAAGCTGACGCGTCGCGTGGAGATGACGCGTATACAGCAAGAGAAATTGAATATGATGTCCCATTAAGTAAAGCAGAAATAAAAATAATTGTTAAAGATAAAATAAATGATATGTGGCAGGAGAGGTGGGATTTAGAGGAAAGAGGAAGACATTTACATAACATACAGAAGGAGGTACTCCTAAGTGACGATAGTAGTTTAATGACTAGGAGAGAGGAAGTATGGATTAACAGGTTGAGGATTGGGCACACTACATTAAATAGTGGTCTAAAGATAATAGGAAAACATCCATCAGGTGACTGCTCTAATTGTGGGGTACTGGAAGGAGTGGAACATGTGTTGATTTATTGTAAGAAATATAATAAAGAGAGGAAGGCACTGGAAAGGGTAATGGGGAGTTCGGTGACAATGGTTACTTTATTGAAGAAAAATCAGTCACAGGTTATAACTAAAGCACTTGTTAAATATTTGAAAGTTACAAAATTAGCTGAAAGGATTTAATTTTATTTTTATTAATTAATTAATTTATTTATTTTTTGTTGAAAGTAGACTCTTGAATTACATCTCCGTCCGGTTGATGGCGGTAATACACTGAGTTTGTAAACTGCCAGTAAACACCATCGAAGAAGAAGAAGAAGAAGAGATGACGCGTATTAAACACTGAAGCGTATAGTGTACAATTTTTTCGTGTTTATTGTTAATCACAACCCCCCCAATGTTAGACCTAAAGTTACGCCCCTGGCCTTTGGTGAACCCACCTAATGTTATAGGGCTGATTTTGCAATACTATGGTTAAATATTTCAATTTTCAACATTCATTTTAAATGGTTGAATAGCACCAAATGTTATTCTGATATTAATTATGGATTCCTTTTTCATTTATCTAATAGGTTATATGGTTTACAGTAGTGTTTTTTGCCAACCTGTCCATTTGTGATACCATTCTCAAAATAGAGGTAGAATGGAAGATTGCAGTTGATGTGGCTCAGCTAACCAAGGTAATCACATTGGAAACTCGACGAGTGTACATTGGAAACAGCTGGCTAACTTCTCTACCCAAACAAATGTTGTTTGACTTTGAAGCTGGCTTATTAATTAAGAGTAAACATTGATGCAACACTAAGCTGCCTCTGTGGGTGGCTCAAAAGGTGGCAGATGCATTTCCTATGATCCAGTAAAAAGATCATTTTCTAAGGATGATTCTTCATTAATGAAGACATGTCTTAGTGTTCTGAGGAGGAAACTTTATTGGAACTAAAGTGTTTTTGGTTTGTGACAAGCTGTTTGTGTATCAAGGTCTGCATTGAGAATTGAACCCAGGTGCAGACAGACTTGAGGAACTCGGCTAAAATAAAGAACAACTACTTATTTTAAAAAACAAACAAATGAAACACTGTTGTGGCAGAAAACTTACAACTAAGGAGCATGGAGGAGCAGCACATGCGGGCTGAGAAGCACAGTACACAGACAAGAAGGAAATACAGAGGCGCTGAACTTAAAGAGACATTAACGAGACACAGTGATGAACACCTGAGGTGATGGGGAAAAGGTGAAGAAGGAAGTGGCAATATAGCCGTGTTTCCATCAAGGTTTCTTGATGCGTATTTTGAAGTATCACATCAGAAAAGCTGAATGGAAACGGCACAATTCGAATTAACTTCCTCTAATTTGCAAAAAAGTTGATACGCTCGCTTGAGGTGGTTTTTGGGTTTTTCGAAACAGAGCTGATGCGCAAAACGAGAGATGGAAACAGATTTGCCGACTCAGTTCTGACGTAGCGAACATTCACGTCATGTGACTGATCAGCTGTTTCCGCTGTAACATCGCTAAAACTAGTTGGCATGACAGAATAAATACAACTTGCCCGATAGCAACACATTCCTGAAATATTCTCTCCATTTTGCCGAGATGTGTGGTTCGGTTCCTGTTTTCAACCGCTACTTCCTGTTTACTGTAGACGTGCGTAACGCTGACGTCTGACGTAATGCCGCTTTGCGTGGCCTGGTGGATTCGCTTCAAGCCAGTTGATGGAAACACTTCTGATTCGCATTAATTTTTATTCACATTTTTGCGAATTTTCAAAAATTCACTCAAAATTCGAATTGAAAATAGAAGGAAACACGGTTTATGAGAGGAGAAACACTGTGGAAGGAGACATGACACAGGTTATCACAATGTAAAGGTTTCTCAAACTGTGTTTCTGTCGGCTTCATAGACCTGATAGTTGAGACAAAGCAGTTTTATGGTTTCGGTCTATTTCCTTGCTTTGCTGGTCACATTGTTTTACTGTACTGTGTTTGTTTTGTTTGTTTTCTGCTGGAAATGGAATAATTGAACTTTGAGCCTTAGTTATTGTCACTTTCTGGTAGAAAACGATTTTTTTCATCAATTAAAAATGGTGTTTAAAAAAATTGTACTTTCATTGGATCATCATTCATAAAACCACAGACTATACACAAAGTGTTTTTTTTACATTTTAAGAACTCAGTACATTATCATTTATGCTGTAACACCTAAATGCTCTTTGAAAGCAAGTAGAGTAGTTGATACAGCAAAAATAAACCAATACTATTTTGTTTCAGCTTTATCTGTTTGACATTAACATCCATCAGTAGTTAGACATATGCATCCTCTTATCAGACATTTGTCTTAAGTGCTCACAAGATTGCAGTTTTTTGATTCCTTGAAGGTGAAGGACATGATTTTCACCTGATTCAGCTAAGAGCAGCACGGTGGCACAACTGGTAGAGCTGCTGCCTCTCAGCGAGCAGGTCCCCGGTTCAAATCCCGGTCCGGGGGCCTTTCTGGGTGGAGTTTGCATGTTCTCTCCGTGCATGCGTGGGTTTTCTCCGGGTGCTCCGGTTTCCTCCCACAGTCCAAAAACATGCATGTTAGGCTGATTGGTAACTCTAAATTGACCCTGGGTGTGAGTGAGACAGGTCCCTCTTGTAAATGAGTCCCCGTGGCTCAACGAGGCTAGCCTGTATAAATAAAGGTTGAATGAATGAATGAATGAATGAACT
>JBBPBX010090705.1:0-14067 GCA_038048925.1 Garcialebias charrua
GTCTTGTTCGAAAAATTCTCTATTAATGTGCTTGGACACAGAGCTGTGTGAACAGCCAGCCTCTTTAGCAATGACCTTTTGTGCTTTTCCATCCTTGTGCAAAGTGTCAATGGTCATCTTTTGCACAACTGTCAAGTCAGCAACAAAGTTCATGCTCAATCATCCAAATATCAAATACAATAATTCTCAGTCAGGTCAAGTCAGCAGTCTTCCCCATGATTGTGTAGCTGACAGAACTAGACTGAGAGGCCATTTAATCAATCAATCAATCAATCAATCACCTTTATTTAACCAGGTAGAGCCCGTTGAGATCGAGATCTCTTTTACAAGGGTGACCTGGTCAAGTGGTCAGCAGCACACGTCACATTGGCAATAGGCATTTGCACTTATCAAAAAGAAAATAAAGAAAACTACAATCACAGTAAACAGATTTTGACAGTTCAAAACTAAAGGCCTTTGCAGGTGTTTTGATTTAATTAACTGATTAGTGTGGCATCAGGTATCTTCCATACTGAAACTTTTCACAATATTCTAATTTTCTGAGATGCTGAATTTGAAGTTTTCATTAGTTGTCAGTTATAATCAACATTAAAATAAACAAACATTTGAAATATCAGTCTCTGTGTAATGAATGAATATAATATATAAGCTTCACTTTTGGAATGGAATTACTGTAATAAATCAACTTTTTCATGTAGAAATTTTATGACCAGCACCTGCATATTATGTTTTAATTTTAATGCAATGCTGCATCATTTACACCGGTGGTTTTCAAACGTTATACACCAACTCCCTCTTGCTCTCCCATCACTAATATGAAGATTTAATGTTTTTATTTTTTCAGTTCATCTCTGTATTTCATATTATATTTTAGCCTTTTCCTCAATCATTTAATCTCCTTGGTTTGTTTTTTGGTGTGATGCAAAGTCTGTATGAAGTCACAATATTGTCTCATGAAACAATTTTAATGTTCAGGATGACTTTCAAAGCAAACAAACAGCTGGTAACACTGAAAAACTATGGACCTGTTATCTATGAGTTGCACACATTTACATACAAAATCAGGGTCAATGTACTCTTTAGCGCATCTAAAAACAACAAAAATCAACCAAAGTTTAGTTTAACTCATCATTTTTTGACAGAGGAAAAAAAAAAACATGTTGAATGTTGAAACAACATTTGCGTTGCTTTGTACATAAGGTGTCTTGTCAAATGCCAATTTGCAAATCTAGCCGTTGGTTAGGCGTTTTATTTCCTGACATTTACAAAATTACATCAAGATTTTAAAACTTAGTATTACAAGTTCAAACATAAAATATAAAAATACTCAAAGAACAGTTGAGTACAAACAAATAAAATCCCAATTGTGTCTGATTTTATTTACATGAAAGCAACAAAAAATATCTATAAAGTCATAAAAAAATGTTGAAGTTCTATTATAATTGATGTATGCTGGTGAAGATTCTCAGTCGTCCAGGACATGATAAAATCAAAAAAGGCGGTCAATACAGAACAACTGGACTTTATTTGTAACAGAAAACGTTTCACCCTTTATCTAAGGGCTTTTTCAATTCAGAATAGCAGCTGTGAGACAGAGAAGTTTTATACAGGCTGACATGCCACGCACCAACATATGCAAATTGGAAGCTGAAATAACCCCACACAAACCTGAGATAACATGCCCAGCTGCTATTCTGAATTGAAAAAGCCCTTTGGATAAAGGGTGAAACATTTTCTGTTACAAATAAAGTCAAGTTGTTCTGTATTGAATGCCTTTTTTGATGTTATAATTGATGCTATTTTAAATTACTGTTCAAACTGTGAGCATGAAAAATCTCCCCCAGAAAATCAACGCTTCCTCACTGATTTTCTCAGTGCCTGTGATAGATTCACAGCTCTTTGTAGCATCAGTGATTCTGACACCCACTTTACCTAAATATTTTATTTTTGTCACAGAAGTAACACATTCTATATGGAAACCAAGAAATCCTTTTCGCCAGTGGCACCCATTAGCTTATCCCGGATGCTTCCCTCAGGAAGTTTGATGGGCATGTCTCATGGAAATAAAGCAAACTCAAAACTTGCTCAGGGAATTAAATGCCCTCTGTGCTCAGATTCCCTCAGGAGAAGCTGATGAGTGAAGATTTGGCAGAGCAGTGGCTCTCCTCCAATCGTCCCCCTAAATGGCGAAGTTCTTCACTCAGTCTAGATGGTTGAAGACAGCTACCCTTATTTCAACGGTTTATCTCGAGGATCTTGTTCTTCTGGTTATGGATTTAAATAGTTTGTTCATAATTATGGGTTGGACTTACAAAGATGGACCAGTAAATTGAGAACTTTGCATCTTAGCTCAGTTCCTTCATCATCAGAACAAACCAGAGCAACACCACATTATTGTAAAGGAAGCCCCAGTCCGTTGGACTATCTCCCATAGGCGTCACATCAATTACAGTATATATGAAGGGGACATGTCCACCTCACATAAAAATTTTTCATTATAATGTGTGAGAGAAATAGAGTGCTTCATCTGTCATTAGCTTAGTGCTGTTAGTGTTGGTATTAGGATCTTTGAGAGAAGCAGAGCCTGCTCAATTCACACAAGGAGAACTGTTGGTCAGGCTACTTCTTGTTGTAACATACTCTCTAAAATAGTTACTGAATCAAGTGTTTACTTATGTTGGTAAATGTAAATGTTTAACAAACCATTAAAATACACCAGAATGCAGGAAATGGCATCTACTTTAATCAATAGTTTCTGGGGGAGTACACTCAGGCTCCCCCCACCAGTGTGTCCCCATTACAAATTCTTCTGATGCCCTTGCTATCTCCTGAAATTGATCTTAAATTCTAAATCTTAAATGTTTCATCTAAAGATAAATGAGTAAATACTTGATTATGATAAAGATTCAGCATAATGATGTGTTTTAAAGATATTCTGGACAAATTTTACATGCCCATCAAAGGTGGGGTATATTATGGTATGCTCTACATGCATCCATTTGTAAGTAAACTTTCTCTTGTTCAACACAACTTGTGATCTGCTCAAGATAATTTAACAAAACAATATATGTATGCATCATAGATGGAGAGTCACAAACTTTTCATCACCCCAACTCCAGGGTCAAGGTCACAAATCAAATTCAAAATTTAAACAAGGTATTTGTTTGTCTGGGCCACCACTATTTCCTGTATTGCTGTATTGTCAACAGGAATAGATATACTGTACGTGATACCCTTGTTTTATTTATTCCAAAAAACAAAAAATGGTTGGGTCATAGGGTCCTTCTATAACTCATTTCAAATGTTGTACTTTTATAATCTTATGGTGGTTTTACTTTTGCACTTCTTTTGCTCCCTGACTGTTTGAAAACAGTTTCTTTCTAGTTCTGTGTAAAAAATGCAGCGGTAGCACCAAGCTACTGGGCAGACCCAGCCAAACCACACTCGCCAATAGTAGACACGTGTTACTTGAGTAAAATGTTATTGCAATGAACCAAATAACAGTTGCGGTAAACCTTAGTACCAGTGACCCCTGTATGACCAGAATGGTGTAGAATGCGGTTTGCTTCCTTTTGTCTGGTCTTTTCCCCAATCCTTTCTTACCTCCTTGGCCTAGATGATTTAGAACAAAGAGGACAGAGAGGCTACAGAAGAAGACGACAGCGAGGCCCAACATCATGACCAAGGAAATTACAATGATGGTTTTGCTCATTGAAGAAGTCAGAGCAATACAAAACAGCCAAACTAAAATAATAATTTTTTGTCTAATTCTGATTCCTTTTTCTTTCCTCAGGCTCTGGTAGGTGATGGGATGTACAACAGCCATAAAGCGCTCCAGACATGTCAGGATGTGAAAAAATGTCTCTCCGTACCACAAAAACGACCATGTAAACAAACCAACGGTTACTATGAGTACATCATTCCTGTAGATTCCAAAGCAGCATAGGAAACAACCAATGCCACCGAACATCTCCATCATGGACAGCTGGTAGGTGAAGCAGTCGTTGTGGCTCATCGATGGTGTTGAGGCATTGAGACAGTTTCGCCACCCCTGCTGTCGACCATGGTAGAAGATGAGGATGCAGAGGGGGAGGATGATGAGGATGAAGACAACATAGAACACCTCAAATATCAGGGAAGTTGGTTGGACTAAGAAGCAATGCATGCTTGCAGTAAAGGATGGAAAAAGCAAACTATTTGGTTGAAGAATGGACTCATTTAGGAAGGATGAAGATTGGTTCAACATATCTGGAAAAGAGAATGACAACAATGTCAGAATTATCGGTCAAGGGTTATGAATGTTTAATTGTTTTTTACTGAGAGGACAGAAAAACACATTTCCCTCTGCCTCTTGCAACACAAGTCATTATGCAGATACAAAAAAACTAAGGTTAAAACAACTTTTGAAAATTTAAGAATTGGAGGTAACTTGACTGAGTCAAATAATGCATGGTTTAGAGTAGGGATGGGGCTGATCCGGTATCCGCCTCCAATACCAGCATAATTTACGTATCAGATTTTTCCGATCCAACCTGCCAATATTTCCGATCCATGATGCATATCTGCGTCTGTTGAAACTTCTCCACACGATGGCTTCAAACTATGGAATGGATTTCCTGAACGGAGGCGTGTCTCTTGAACCCAGAGTAATAAGACCCGCTTCAAATTCAGGAAATCCATTTCATAGTTTGCAGCCAGCTACAAGGTGCAGTAGCACTGTGGCTAACAGCTAGCCAACTTTTCATTGTAACATGACTGCTGTGTGGAAGTATTTTACACTAAACACCACAAGACAGCAACGTTCATTGTCTGCAGAGCCATAGCACCACAATAAACCGCGGTCAAGTTATTTATGTTGGACATTCGAGCTCCAGGGCTTCAGCGATCTGCTTCTTTCGCTGAACCGAAAGAGGCGGCCCGACCTCGTCCAGCCATGTCCAGTCTGACCGGATCAGTCTGCCCGTCTCGGAGGAGGTGCAGGCTGAGAGCGGCTGACCAAAATCAGAACGCCCGCCTGGGACTGAACAAGATAAAACACATCGCTGAAGCCACGGAGCTCAAATATTCACCGAGAAGTTGCTAAACTTCATCGTTATTAATGACCAACCACTATCAGCTGTAGAAAACAAAATATTTTGCAGCTTGATACTTGCAACCAAGACGTAGTTTACCCTCCAGGATATATTAATCAGTAGAATGGTAGAAAATCATAAAAAAGCATATGAATAAAAAATTACAAAAAATAAACTGTAAAAAAATGAAACAAAGCTACATTATAAAGCGATGTAAAATACTAAAAACAGGAACATGTCTGTGTTGGTTTATGCCATGAACTTGGCAGATGTAAAGCTATTTAATATTTTACTTAATTCATTTATTCATTAATTTAAAAAGAGAAAATAAAACAAATTAATCAAAGAAAACATTGAATGAAAAGAGTGCAGAAAGAAGAAAAAATACTTATATCACCCCATTATTTAAAAGAATATATAAAATAACTTTAAACAGTCACTTAACATAATCACTTTAATATCCACTTTAAAGCTAGGAATGAAATATTGAATGTGTAAGAGTTTTTAGAAGAGAGCATTTCCTAATTTGGTTTACCATGTTTCATATACCAGGTACTGTACAATTGTGAATTCCCTTTAAAAGTCAGTTAAATGTAACAAAGGTCATTTCTGTGGAGAACTTTGACACAATAAAATGTATGTTAGATAAATGAACCACCAAACCTTATCAGTTCTTTCTCCTGAGCGTCTTCCCATCTCTTCTTGGTGAGGCTGTCATGCAGAATCTGCTTACTTTTACTGCGCCCCCTGAACTTAGTCCAGATCACTTGTTAAATGTAAATACTGTAATTTATTTGCATGAAAAAACATACAATAATATATTTGTTAATGATTGAAGGGCTACAGTTACATAATCAGTCACGGAAACACCCGAACAATCCCTGTTTATTTTGAGTGTTTTACTTATGTACTGTATTTATTGCTCAATTTAAGCAAAAATAAAATCAAAAATGCATTTAAATTTTATTTAATTTTGCTATGACTTTGTTATTTCAGTGCTGTCATTTATGCCTTAATATATTTTGGAATATGTAGCAAAATACTTCTAAAATTGGAGAAAAAATGAGGGGAAGCCCTCATTTTCTGAATGATAAGTCAGTTATTATAAGAAAAAGGCAACGCAACAACAACAGAAATCAAAGACTAGACACGCTCCATGTGTTGGTGTCCGACTATGTGCAAATCAGACAGGCATCATTTGCATTGGAAACAAATTCATGGGATAACTTGATAAATGAACATGTGTTAATGACACGAGGAAGCACAGCAATCAGATCTTCATAGTTGTATTGTTCGTAGAATTTTATAGGACAACACATGAAAACAAATATATCCAACAGAGGTTATTTTCCCTCAAATGTATTAAAAAAGTATTATGTAGCATTCTTTTAATTTAAACCCATTGTAAACTCATGCGTTTTTATGACCTTTTTTTTTATAAATGCGCTGTCATCTGTAACTTTATCAAATCATTTTCTTTATCTTGAACAAACAATTTGAGGGACACATTTTTTTAATTGCTTTAATATAAGTTCCTACATAAGATGACTCCAAATGATCAAAACCTTTATTAATGTAATTTACTAAGACAAATACAGATGTAAATCTAGAAAATTTACATTGGTCAGAATTCAGTGGTTGTTGTCCTCTCGTTGTGTGTCATTTTTGTGAACAAGAAATTCAAATGTACCATTTTTAATAAAAAGTGAAGGGGGTGGGGACTTGTGGGTGACAGCACTACAGTGACAAAATGCAGGGATGATCTGCAGCTCATTTTAAACAAGTATTCAGAGATACAACCAGACGAGAGACCCGAAACAAAAACCTCCAATACAAAACACAATGAAGGTTGGTATAATTTATTCATTCTTAAAAATAAATGCATACATTCATTATTATCTAACAAGAATTGTGCTAAATATTGAACTTTCAAAAGCATGTGAAATTATGAGTACATTTTCAGTATAAAATGATAAAAATTCTCAGAATGAACACAGTACAAAAGTTTCTTGGCAATTTATCATCAACCTTTAAGGATGTATATACTTTGTACTATAAAGTTAAATACCAGGCTTGTGTACAAAAATTGTACCCACAATATTATCTAAATTTAATCATTTCATGTTCAGAAGAATGTTTAGCATTGTTCTTGATAGGTCAAGATATGGAAAGACTCAAAATATGTATTAGGTAATAATGCTTGAATTATCTTGTACTGACATTCTAATCTACTTTGGAGGTAATGGCAATGTGCCTGTTGTAGACAACTCAGAATTATGGAGGGTGAAATGTGGCAAAAATAAATAAATACATCATGAAAAAAATGTAAATGTCAAATTAAATAAATAAATATCCCATTACATGAATAATTAAAATGTACCATGAAATAAAAAAAATGTACCAAAAAATGTCCCATTACATTAAATGTGATTTAATTATTTAATAATCATGAAATAAATAAATGATTAAATGGACAATTCAAAGTCCCATTAAATAGATAAATGTCCCATTAAATAATTAAATGATACATTTAAATATTTAATACTTAAATTATGAAATGCACAATTGCTTAAAAGTCCCATTAAGTAAATACACCATGAAATAAATAATTGCACCAATACATAATAAAATGATAAATTTATTTGTTTAATACATTAGTAAATCCTTACTTGCTGCTCTTAAAAACAACAATGTTGTTGTTTTTAAGAGCAGGCTAAAGACCCATCTTTTTAACTGCATTTCCTGAACTGGTTCATCTCTGTTCAATCTATACATTTTCCATACTATTTAATTTAATTAATGTATTTATTTTGTGTGTGTCATTTGCTTTAATTTAGTGAGTTTATTGTTTTATAATTATGTACAGCACTTTGAGCTGCTTTTAGTATGAAGAGTGCTTTATAAATAAAATTGATTGATTGATTACATACCCAATTCTTAACATTCAACACAATTATGTAATTATTGCACAATTAAATAACTAAAAGTCCCATTAAATAATAAATGTACCTTTTAAATAATTACATGGAATAAAGTGGAATTTTGACTTGACTAGACCAGAAAACTGAGCTCATGCACAATTTTCTGGGCAGACTTTCCTTCGTCAAGACATCTTGCGTAGCGTAGAGCAGAACAAGGAATGTGATGAGGGAAAAAAATAACAAGAGAAGACTGAAAAGAAGGAGCAGAAGATGTAGGTATAGAAGAAGAACTCAGTTTAAATGATGGACTAAATGTAAAAGCTTTTCAAACAAAGGCACCCTAACTTTTTTCTTATATTGAACCCAAGTTGTTACTGTACCAACCAATCTTTAAATTGTGTTCAGATCAGTACATCATTCTGTCTTATCAGATGTCCATGATCTCCTTATCCTCCAACGACTCCCTTCATCATTCCATCAACCATCTCCATAGTATGTACTGCTTTGCCATCAAGCCGTCTTCGTTCATCTTTATCGTGACCAGCATCGCCAACATATTTATCCCCCTCCCCATCATGATCTTCATCTTGCGTCATGGTGTGAAAAAGTGGAGGCAAAGCGTCTCCTCCTCCTCTTCAGCAGCTAAGATGCATCACTCTGACGTTTTCACCTACCACATGGCTGTCATAGAGCTGTTTGGCGTATTTGCCTTCATCCTGCTCCTCTTTGTTTCGATTACCAACCTGGAGGATTCAAATATATTATTAGCAGGAATGTGTTTTTTATACATTAACTGGTATGGGCAGACGTTCTTCCATGTCCTGACTTGTTTGGAACGCTACCTGGCTGTGGTTCATCCCATCGCCTACGTGAACCTGAGAAATAAAAGAGGGGTCCGAATCAGAAATGTCATAATTGGTTGCGTGTGGCTGCTAACCTTTGCCTATTTGAGTCTGTTGACGACAGATTCATTCCACATCATTGACTACTGCTTCTACACTGGCTCTTTACTAGTAGTCGTTTTCTGCACCTGTTCTGTTCTCTGTGCTCTGATTCGTCCAGGCCCAGGAGATCAGGGAGGGGACAAGGAGAGAGTTGACCAATCAAAGCAAAGATCATTTTATACAGTTGTTGCCATACTGGGCACACTGACGTTGAGATTTATAGGGAGTCTAATATGGAAACTCGTGTTTTTATCAGTGATAAGTAATGGGTGTTTAATTATGGCAGGTGTATCTTGGACGTTGCTGCCCAGCAGTCTAGTGTTACCTCTGTTGTTTCTAAACAAAGCAGGAAAATTAGTTTGTTGTAAAAACACGATCAGATAGTTGTAAGAACAAGACTTATCAGATGGAGTAATTAAAGTTACAAATAAAATTGATGCACCGTAATGTTTTGTTATAATGCGAGCTGAACATGAACATTGTCATGACAACTTGATGCTACTTCAAATTTATGTTTGCTTTTCTGTAACAGATCTTTAAAAAGCAATCAAGTTGTAAAACAGTGGAGAAAATTGATTAGAGCTTGGCCTTAAGCTTGGATGAAACATGTAGTAAAAACACATATGGTAAGTGAATTGGCTTAATGGTGCTTTCAAGTACAACATGTACTTGATACAGATCTAACAGAAATACACTCTACTTACTATTTCTGCAAACTTTTGCCATGTGATGACACAAAAATACAGCAGAAATAAAGAAAAATCCATGTACCCGGTATACCCAAATGCTCCAACATTCCTCATGTTGAGTCTTTTTCCCTTGTTATGTCGTTCTGTGTTCCCAGAAACACGACACTGACAAGACATTCAGCATCTGCTCTCCTGACCTTATTGTGAGTTTGTCTTGGTCCATGAAAGGATTGGACCCAGAGACAGGCAAGCATCAGGAGCTTAAGTAAAATAAACCATCCATCCATTATCTTTATCCGCTTTCTTCCTTTTTGGGTTGTGGGGGTTGCCGGTGCCCATGTTCAGCCATCACTGTGCGAGAGGCGGGGTACACACTGACCAGGGGCCTCATGTACAAAGACTTGCGTGGATTTCTTATTGAAAAGTTGCGTACGGTCAAATCCAGAAAACTGCGTACGCACAAAAAAATCCAGATGTATCAAACTGTGCGTACGCCGCAATCCACGCACATTCCTTTTGTACATCACAATCAACGTGGAATTGAGCGCACATGAGAGAGTGGCCGACTCCGCCTTTGACACGCCTCCATATAAATATGCAAATACATTTAAATATGCCATGCACGTTAGGAATGTCGTCTTTGCTCTATTGCAAATCATGTCGAAACGTGGAGAAAAGAGTAACTTCACGGACTGTGAACTGGAGACACTTCTGAGTGACGTAGAGAGGCACAGAAAAAGGTTTTGTTTGGCACGCTCAGCGCACAACAAACCGTCCACTTTTAAACGAGAAGTTGACCAAGCTATTCTAACATGCCTAAATAGGTCAGTGGGTAGCGTGCTCGCCTTCCGTCCCAAAGATCATGAGTTCGATTCCCGCATGGTACAACGTTCTTTTTTTTTTTTTATTCATTCCAGATTTAAAGAACACAAGAACACTATTTAGAAAGAACAACATGAAATGAAACAATACATGAAATGAAGGAAAAAGAGGATTCCTTGTGGTTTTATTTAAAATAGTTTTCTTGTGTTCTTTAATTCTGGAATGAATTAAAAACAAAGAAAAACGTTGTTTTCATTTAAATATACCCTGCAACAGAGGAATGTCGTCTTGTCCCATCATGCATCACGTTCTTCAACTGCTAAAACAGCTAAAAATGAACAGCAAACAAGAATTTAAGCTGTGCAGAACTATTCAGTCTTTCTGTTTTTTATAGTTTCTGCAGGTTATATTCTGATGGCGTCCATGTGGATGTAATAATTGTTAATCATGTGTGTTTGGGTGGAAATAATAATTATTTCCCCATCATGAACAGTTTCCAGAATCACCTGTAAGTGTCACCAAAGGAACAAAAACCACAGAAACGTGCGTACGCCAGCCATGGGGCTGGCGTGGAGGTGCGCACATATCCACGTTCAGTTCAGTTTTGATACATACGGAGTTTTGCTTGGATAGTGACGTACGCACGGTTTTTGTGCGTACGCACCGTTGATACATGAGGCCCCAGGTCTCCAGTCCATCACAGGGACAAAGAGACAAACGAGACAAACAACCATTCACACTCTCACCTAGGGTTAATTTAGCCTATCCATCCATCCATCCATCCATCCATCCATTATCTTTTACACGCTTCTTCCATTTTGTGTCACGGGTGTCGCCCATGTCCACCAATCAATTTGCGAGGGGTGGTGTACAACCTGGACAGGTCTCTAGTCCATCACAGGGACACAAAGACAAATAACTATTCACTCTCTCACTCACATCTAGGGACAATTTAGAGTTACCAACCAGTCTAACATGCATGTTTTTGGTCTGTGGGAGGAAACCGGAGCACCCGGAGAAAACTCACGCGTGCACGGAGAGAACATGCAAACTCCACCCAGAAAGGCTCCCAGACGAGGATTGGAAACAGGGTAACCTGCTCGCTGAGAGGCAGCAACTCTAACAGTTGCGCCACCGTGATGCCTGAAATAAACCAATTTATTTAAATAAACAAAACAAAAGGCTGACGTGGCAGCAATACTTGATGCCGACTGAACAACAACGGGGAGGCTAACTGAGGGTGAAAATGAGAATGGACACAGGACACAGGAAAAAAAGGGGGCTGAGCATCTTCGTATCTTCAACAGCACATCCTTTTTACGGTAGAAGATCTCAACATTAGAGATGGGGTTAGGAGTCCTGTCATCCGGGGGGAGATATCAGAGTAGAGCTGCTGCTCCTTCGCACCGAAAGGAGTCAGTTGAGGTAGTTCAAGCATCTGATGCCTCCCATTAGGGGTATACCAGGTGTCTCCCATTCAGAAGAGATCCCGAGGTAGACCCAGAACTTGGAGGAATCATGTAACCTTACTGGGATACTTTGGGGTCCCCTGGGAGGTGTTGGATGGTACAGTGGGGAAAAGGGATGTCTGGGCTTCTCTCCTGGACATGTTGCCTCCTCGACCCCAATGCATGGTAGGAAATGGAGTTAGCACATTTATTTTTTAATTCAGCTTCACACATTTTTCACTTTTTCCGTTCGTGTGCAAATCAGCTAAATATTTCTTTCTGATGGGAGTAAAATCAATGACACATGAACCATTTCAGAGAGACATCCTGTACCGGCTGTTTGTTGAAGATTTGCTTCATTTAATCTGTAGCAATAATATGTCACAGCTCTCGTATACACTCCTCTGTGTTACGCAATGTTCAATTGAAAGGTAGTTTTATTTATTTATCCTGGCCGGGGACCTTTGGGTGGAGTTTGCATGTTCTCTCTGTGCTGCATGGGTTTTCTCCCACAGACCAAAAATATGCATTTTAGGCTTACTGGTAACTCCCTAGGTGAGAGAGAGAGATAATGTTTGTCTCTATGTGACCCTATGATGGACAGGAGACCTGTCCAGGGTGTCCCCCGCCTCTCGCACAGTGGCTGCTGGGTATAAGCACCAGTGATCCCCACAACCCAAAAAGGACGAAGCAGGTAAAGATAATGGATAGATGGAAGAATGGGTTGATCATTGCATCAAGGGTCAACACACTAACAGAAACCTATCAGCTTTGTGCAGACATGCTCCATCTGTCAGTGTCCCATCATGTGCAAATCAAGAGGCTCATTTGCATCAAATAAAATCAACTTTGTCACAATGAAAAATGAACAAATCTTGACAAATGAGTATTTGATGATGACAAGAAGACGTTTTTAAGCAAAGACTTGCAGTTGGAACACAGTGTCAAACACGAAGGAAAATCCTGCAATGCAAAAACCAGAAAGGTAAATATCCTTCATTTATTTATTTTTCGTCTGAAGAAGTATACCATTATCTAATGTAGAATTGGTTGGCTTATTGAATTTCTGTGCTATCTTGTCAGATTTTAAGTACACAGGATTTTAAAGATTAGTTAGTTTTATAGAACACTGAGTGTATGGTGGTGAAGTGGATTTGTTGCCTAAGGACAAGATCAGAGGTTATCCTCCCAGCCGTTCCAGGTGGAGTTTGTTCTCCCAATTACACCTTTTTGTTGTTGTTTAGTTTTTTATTCTCGTTTTTTTGGTGTACTCTGGTTTCCTCCAACAGACCAAAAACATGCAAGTTAGGGACAATTTAGAGTTACAAATTAACTAAAGTGTGAGTGAGGATGTGAATGGTTATTTCTGTTGTCCTAAACTCATGACCTCTCCATGGGGTAGTCGGCCTCTCCCTCAAATGTGTGGATACAGAGAGACAAAGGTACAAAAGGTACAATCTGGTAGGACAAAATGACCATCCATTATCTTTACTGCTTCTTCCTTTTCGGGTCACGGAGGTCAGTGGTGCCCATGTCCAACCATCCCTGTGCAAGAGGCAGGGGGACACCCTGGACAGGTCTCCAGTCCATCACAGGGACACCGAGACAAACAATTCACTTTCACTCACATGGGCAATTTAGAGTTACCAATCAGCCTAGGGCATGTTTTTGGTCTGTGGGAGGAAATTGGATTACCCGAAGAAAACCTATGCAACCCATTCATTCAACTTTTATTTATAGAGGTTAGTTCCCATTAAACCTCAAGGACTCATTTACAAGAGAGACCTGTTTCAGACAGACAAAAACAGATAATGAAAAGAGAAACACAAGGGAGAGGAGTTAAACAAATTTGTATCTTGCACTATGTCCTGGCCGGGGAACAGTATGAAAGTTGCAAAATACCTTACTTATTCACAGCAACATATTAAGTCATTAAAATGCATTTATGCATTAGGAGGCTGACAAAGACAGTGAGTCATATGTGGGAACTGCCAGAAAGTTCCATAGTCCTAATAAGAGATGACAGTGTCTTATCAGCCAGCTCAGCTCTGAAAATTCCATCAGTTGCGTTGAGACCAGTTCACCAGATCCATAATTTACAATTCGGAAGATATGAAAAAAAAAAGAAGCTTTGAAAAATATTCACAGGACAAGAGCAGAAGCAGGATCAG
>JBBPBX010090707.1:0-14067 GCA_038048925.1 Garcialebias charrua
TAGAATTTGGCATGAGAGAGGTATTAGAACAATGAGAGACCTTTACGAAGATGGTTTGTTCCTTAGTTTTTCAGAATTGTCTTCTAAATTTAATCTACCCACTTCACATTTGTTTCTTTATTTCCAAATTAGACATTGCGTTTCATCACGGTTTCCAAATTTTCCAACTTTGCCTACTGACCCACCATGGGTCGAATTCCTAGTTTTGAAGCCTAATCTGAAATCTCCTCTTTCTATTATTTATGGAAAACTTATGGCAATTGAGGCCGACTCATCAGGTAAAACCAGAACTGCATGGGAACGGGAATTGGGTGTTGAACTGTCAGAGTCATGGTGGGATAAAGTTATTCTCAGCATACGCCAAAGTACACCATGTGCCAGACTACAATTAATACAGTTTAAAGTAATAAATAGAGTACATTTTTCAAAATCCCGTCTATCAAAAATTTTCCCTTCAATTCCAGACCAGTGTGATAGATGTCAGGCTTCACCTTGCAACTTAAGTCATATGTTTTTCTTCTGCCCAAACTTACAAGGGTTTTGGAAATATTTCTTCTCCATACTCTCAGGAGTTTTTAAGATCCAGATTCAGAGTGATCCACTTATTGCCATTTTTGGAGTTCCAGGGACCACACTTAACCTATCCCGCCAGCAGGGGGAGGTCCTGGCCTTTTGTTCTCTCCTTGCCAGGCGTTGTATTTTGCTCGCCTGGAAATCTCCCACACCTCCATCCACATCACAATGGCTTAATACCGTAAGATCATTCTTGAAAATAAAAAAATCATTAACAGTGAAAGGTAGTTCAGAAAAATTTACTTATAAATGGGCACCCTTTGTGTCATATGTAAAATCTTTGTCTTCACAACATACAGACTGATACCCTGATGCATGCTCAATGCACAGACTGATGGGACTGACTCATCACATTACCATGTGACTTAATTTTGAAGGATAAATGAATGGGTAAAACACTGGTTTCCTTTTAGTTTTTTGATGCCGTCCTATCCCCCCTCCTCCCCTTTTTATTTTATTTTTTATTTTTATTTTTTATTCATTTCGTCCTGTTTTTGGTTATGTTAGTGGGGTGAGATGTGTTTGGTGTGGGAGGGGGGAGGGAGCGGAGGGGGGAGAAAAGGGGAGAACATTTTTTATTTGGAGAAGTCATGTAAGTTTTCTAAAATGTATGTACTGTTAATTGTAGTATGTTCTCCTGATAAATAAAATTTAAAAAATATTAAAAAATATTAATAGTCCATCCATCCATCTATCCATCCATCATCCATCCATCCATCCATCCATCCATCCATCCATCCATCCATCCATCCATCCATCCATCCATCATCTTCTGTTTTTTCTGGTGTTAAGTTACAGGGGCAACAGTAAGCTGTTAGGCCCAGACATCTCTTTCCACAGCCACCTATTCCATCTCTTCTGAGAGGACTCCAAGGTGTTCCTAGATCAGCCAAGAGACAGTAGTCTCTCCAGCATGTCCTCGGTCTTCCCTGGGGTCACCTTTCTGTTGTACATGCCTAGAAAACCTCCCTAGGAAGGCGTCCATGCAGGGGGCATTCTTACCAGATGTTCATTTCATCTCAGCGGACTCCTCTTAATGTGGAGGAACAGCAACTCTACTCAAAGTCTCTTCCAGGTAACGGAACTTCTCACCCTACATCTCTAAAGGACAGTCCATCTACAGTAATCTGTGGAGAAAACTCATTTTGATCACTTGTATTTACGATCTCAATTACCCAATTTTTTTGACCGTAGATGTTGGTAGGTAGGTAGACCAAATTGTAAATAGTGAGTGCCACCTTGCAGCTCAGCTCCCTCTTCATCTAATTAAAATTATTTTTCAAGGATTTGAAGGATTCAAGGTTCTTTATTTGTCATTCACACCACATGTGGTACATGTGACAGAATGAAATTGTGTACGGGGTCCCAGATACATCCAGCAAAAGTATAAAATGTGTGTAAAAGAAAAACGGTAATAAGATCTAAGATATGCTGGTGAAGATTCTCAGTCATCCAGGACATGATAAAATCAAAAAAGGCGTTCAATACAGAAACAACTGGACTTTATTTGTAACAAGAAGACGTTTCGCCTCTACGGAAGGGTATTGCTGTCATCCATGAAATAATAATTTTTGAAATTATATTGTACAAACGTGATAAGTATGTAGTAAAATGTGATATTATGTAGTAAAAATGTGATATTATGTAGTAAAAACGTGATAAGTACACTGAAAGAAAGAACTTGTAGGTTTAACAGGGCGGCCATGGCGTAGTGGTAATGGCAGTCGTCCCCCGATCGGAAGGTTGGCGGTTCGAATCCCGGTTCCCCACACCATGTGTTGTTGTGTCCTTGGGCAAGACACTTAACCCCGAGTTGCTCCCGGTAGGACTGGAAAGCACCTTGCATGGTAGTCTGCCGCTACCGGTGTATGAATGTGTGTAGCATTCAATGTGTGTAGCGCTTTGAGATTTTCACTAATGAAAAGCGCGTTATAAATTGAATTCATTATTATTGTTATTATTAACATAATAAAATGGTGGAAATTGGTTGCACACATACATTTTGCTTTGGCAGCACCTTAAACAATTAAGTTAAATTAACACAAAATTTTCACATTTGAAAAAGATGAATATATTGTGTTGAAGAAATGTGATTGAAACACATTTTGATTAAATGATTTGAGCTTAAAATTTGAGTTTCAGTGCCTGTACTTTTGGTGACAGCTTGGTTGAGTCCAGGTTCACCAGGATCTACGTTCCCACCCTCATCTATGGTCATGAGCTTTGGGTTGTGACCGAAAGAACGAGATCTCGGATACAAGCGGCTGAAATGAGTTTTCTCCGCAGGGTGTCTGGACTCTCCCTTAGAGATAGGGTGAGAAGCTCAGTCATCCGGGAGGGACTCGGAGTAGAGCCGCTGCTTCTCCACATCGAGAGGAGCCAGTTGAGGTGGCTCGGGCATCTGGTTAGGATGCCTCCTGGACGCCTCCCTGGGGAGGTGTTCCGGGCATGTCCCACCGGGAGGAGGCCCAGAGGAAGACCCAGGACACGCTGGAGGGACTATGGGCCAGTTTACACGGCGCGTATTTTGAGTGTAACCGCTACTTTCTCTTTGCGACTTTGCTTATCGCCTACACGACGCTGCTGGCCCCCCTCGATGACTCCGATACTTTTCTGACCCTGCTCTCAAGGTGGAAGTTTTTCGCTGACCCCCCGCTGATAATGTAAACATCTCCCGTGGAGCTTTTGTTTGAACACATGCGCGCAGCCCGCACGCGCGGACAGTCTGACATTTCACGTGTCACGCTGCAAAATATAACAGTTTAACAATAATAAACAGTATTTATGTTGGCGTGGGAGATGTAAATTTATCTGAACTACAGTATCTATCTGGACTCGTTACATTTTTTAAACAGTGCGTAACGTGATGTGAAAATGAAGACACCAGGTTTATTTTTTATTTATTTATTTATTCAGCACCACAAAGTTTAAACACAAACACTGAGAATTAAACTGAACACACTATTAAAACACGTGAACCGAACTGTAACTACGTTAATGAACTGGACTCTTGCTGTGTGTTCATCTGGACCCATCAGAACCGCCGAACCATCAGCCTGTCAACGACAGCTTCTCCACCTGGCAGAAATAAATAAATAAATAAAAACTCAGTTGTTGTGTGATCAAAGTAAACACAAGCAAACATTATATTAAGAACGTTGATTTACCTGCTGTAAGTCAGCTGTTTATCACGGAGTAAAGTCCGGTTCTGGTCCACAGTCCACTCAGCGGTTCTGGTCCACAGTCTCAGCGTCTGGTGTGCAGCTTGTTAGATGAAGCGGGTCCCACTGACTCAAATCTGTTGACTCTTATCCAAATTCCAGCTTTAACTTGTTGTTAACTTGTTGACAACAACTTGTAGTTAGCTGATTTTAGCCAGAGAGGAAAACAGACGAGGCAGGCTCTCGGCTGCTGTTTACCTCAGGCAGCGCATGCGCAGTAGTGAAGGTTCCAAAAATCACAGCGCCATCTAAAGGCCCAGCATGGTAACTACAGTGAAATCATGAGGACGGGGGGTGGAGGGGGAGAGAGTCGTATCCACAGAATTCGACAGTGTCAACGCAAAACTTTTCACCTAATTAACATACCCAAAACATCCGTTTCCCCCACACAGTGTCCGTGTAAACAGGGCCTATGTCTCTCGGCTGGCCTGGGAACGCCTTGGGATTCCCCCAGAGGAGCTGCTCCAAGTGGCTGGGGAGAGGGAAGTCTGGGCCTCCCTACTTAGGCTGCTACCACCGCGACCCGACCCCGGATAAGCGGACGAAAATGGATGGATGGATGGATTTGAGCTTATGGAATACTTTAATCTGACACAATTTTCTCCCTTTATTCCAACACTATTTAATAACTCTCACTTAAATACTACTTTTTTAAATTAAAAACTACACATTATCTTCATTTTAAATGTTAGTATTATATTCAAGTGTCAACAACTAAATTTTAGAAATGGTCTCCTAAACTGCATTGTTCTCTTCCAAGATGGTTGCCAGTAACCCTTAATCTTTAAGAACAAAATGACTATTTTCACTTACTTAATAATTAACTTTCTTAAAGGTCAAACAAAGGCCACAATCTTTGAAAAACACAAAAATTCATCTCAAGAAGGTCCGTATTGTCTAGATAAGATGAAAATTTTACAACGGTTAACAATTCAGTGCAGCTGTTGGTCTGACTTAAAAATGCAGAAATGTTACAATTAACATTTAAACAATTACTAGGATGGTAACACTATCTTTTCTAAACATAAACAACATTACCCATTTGACCTCTTAATAAAAATTAGCAGTTGCATTTCAAAACCTTTATTTATGAACCAGAAACTATACACACTCACAGAAATATTTAACCCTAATTTTTAAGATTTATGTAATTTTATTAATAACAAATTCCCATTTACTTTTTTAGATAATTTTAACACAAACCTATTAAATAAACCTTACGTTATGCATATTCATTCATGTAATAAAGCCTATTTATTTTAAATGCATAATCCTCAGGTTTATGTATTCAGAATTAATAAAATATAATTACTCTAAATGAATAATATTGAGTGTATTTATTTCAAATACATAAAGTATATTGTTTTAATTTGCATATTAATCAGGTTACTCAAAATAAATAGCATATATTTATTTGAATTACATGTCATTTATGCATATGTAATACCATACCATACCATACCATTTTATTTATAAAGCACTTTCAAATTCAAGATCTTTTTATTGAATTTTTTCATTTTTTTTTCAAACAACAACAACAAAACAAACAAACAAAAAAACAACAGTCAATTTGAGTTGTAACATGTACATTATAATCCACACTAAAGGAAAAAAATAAAATAAATAAAAGCAAAAAAATAATAACATAGAAAATAATCCCTACCCAATCACTGCCAAAAGAAAAGGGAAAAAAATAAATAGAAGGTAAAATAGCCAAGAGACTGCATTAACCTGAGTGAATTGTGTTGTCAGAGAGACTGGAACAAATTCAGGAAAGGTCCCCAAACATTCTCAAATTTACCCTCTTTCTGTTGGAGTGTGAATCTGATTTTCTCCAGCTTTAAACAGGACATGATGTCAGCCAACCACTGAGCGTGAGTGGGTGGAGACGGTTCTTTCCACCTAAGCAAAATAGCTCGTCTGGCCAGGAGAGAGGTGAACGATATTACATGTTGTTGGTTTTTATTCAGGTTTGTCATGCCCTCTACAAGACCAAACAGAGCAATCAGTGGGTCAGGGTTCAGACGTGTATCTAGTACACGTGATAAAGTCTGAAAGATTTCCCGCCAATATTTGTTCAGAGATGGGCAAAACCAAAACATATGGGAGAGAGAGGCTTCAGCATGTTTGCATCTCACACAGTATGGGCTGACATCAGGATACATAGAGGACAATTTCAGTTTAGAGATGTGAGCTCTGTGCACCACTTTAAATTGTATTAGACAGTGTCTAGCACAGAGAGAGCTGGAGCTCACCAGTTTGAGTATGGAGGTCCAAGAGTCCTCTGAAATAGAGGAGCCGAGATCCTCTTCCCAAGCAGCTTTGATTTTATCTGAGGAAGCACGCTTCAAATCCAATAGTTTACTGTAAATGAATGAAATGGACTGTTTTTTATTTGGGTCTAAAGAAAGAATAGTGTCAACAATACTGCTATCAGTTGAAATGGAGAGGTTGGACAAATGAAGAGTAATAAAGTGCCGTATTTGGAGATACCTAAAAAAATTGGACTGGGGAAGACTAAATTTTTCACATAGTTGTTGAAATGAAGCTAAAGTGTTATTGAGAAACAAGTCATTGAAGCGTACTATACCCCTTCTTTGCCATTCTTTAAAAACAGAGTCCTGAGATGAGGGTTTGAAAAGTTGGTTAGACATAATAGGACTATAAAGAGAGAGACTAGAGAAATCAAAATATTTACGAAATTGTGCCCAGATTTTTAGTGAGTGTTTTATAACTGGATTTGTAACAGTTGTAAGTGGTGGAAGCGGGAGTGAGGATCCCAAGAAAGCCACGGATGACCATTTCCCAGAACACTGTGACTCCATCTCTACCCAGTCAGGGCTGTCAGGCCTGTTGTAATAGAATGACCAGAATGCTAGACAGTGCAAGTTTGCTGCCCAATAATAAAGGCGGAAATTTGGAAGGGCAAGACCGCCTGCGGCCTTAGTTTTTTGGAGAAGTGTCTTATTTAAGCGTGGACGCTTTCCTTGCCACAGATATGATGAAATGATGGAATCTAACTGAACAAAAAATGAACCAGGGATAAAAACAGGAATATTTTGAAAAAGATATAAAAACTTAGGTAAAGTGACCATCTTGACTGAGTTAATACGGCCTATGAGGGAAATGGAAAGCGGTGACCATCGGGATAATGCCTGCTTTGTCTGATTCAACAGAGAGACAAAGTTTTCTTGATATAAATCTTTATACCTCCTCGTAACTGTAACACCCAGGTAAGAGAATTTTGTCTTCTCAATTTTAAGATTTATAAAGCACTTTAAACAGGAACAAGTCCACACCAAAGTGCTGAACAAACAAACAAGCAACAGGCACCACAGATAATGAAGTACAACACGAAAAACATAAAAACACTGCAGATCAAAAATAAAACGATCAAACAGCAATCAGCGGGTGTTGAAGACAACAGAATAGTAGTGAGTTTTTAACCTGGATTTGAAAACTGAGAGGGAGGGGGCCTGTTTGATGAGAAGCGGCAACTCGTTCCAGAGTCTAGGGCCAGCTACAGAGAAGGCTGTTCATATGTTATCATATGTAATAAACTAAATTAATCAAATTGCATTACATTTATGCAATTCCTTTCCATTCAGTACCAACAATCTTAATGATGCAATCAGATCTTGTTCATTCAACATCTTTATTAAACATTAAAAACTCACATTAATGACTCAAAATTACAATGTCAAAATTAAAGTATCACTTGTGTATATTCACAAGACCATAGGTCCCATTTTGGCCATACTTTTACTTAAATATTAGAAGAAGAAAAAATACTTCACCTGAGTGGATTTGGTAGAAACTGAAGCACTTTTTTATAACAAATCTTTGTAACACTTAACTAGACTGAATCTGGAAACAATTCAAGAAAAAAAATCTGGTTTGAGCTAGATGGTACAATATGTCCCGCTAAAACATTTCATCTATGAACTCACATATGAACTCTCCTACACAACCACATTCACACATCACTTCCTGTTAAATGCTTCAACATCAAAAGAAAAAAAAACAACAACATCAAACAGGTATTTTCCTGACGCACCCTTCAAGAACTATAAGGGATTATTTAAACAAACAGTCTGTATGACTGGGAAACTGACAATAAATCAGGTAGCTGTGTAAGTGCATTATTGCCAGCAAAATCACTGGAACAATTTGAGTTTCAGTGCCTGTACTTTTGGTGACAGCTTGGTTGAGTCCAGGTTCACCAGGATTTTCTGGTACACCTCGAATGTACACATCAGGCTTTTTGGATAGCTCAAGTTGAGTGCATAGATCAGTCCATAAAGCATCATGCACACATGGCTGTCACTCTGTAGGTTATGGAGGACTTCCACACCTTCCAGCACAACACCAATATCAGCAAAGCGTCCATTACCTGGAACATCAGGACCACGACCCTCTGCTTGGACATTGTAGATGCCCATGGTCTTCTCTGCAATGTCTGCCTCAGCCTCTCTGGATTCAATATCCTGGAATATGAACAGAACAGAATGATTGGCTATGTGATCCTAACCTTGACCACTAAAATCTAAGAAGCTCATCCTTAGGCCAAGCGAGTGTTCATTTGAAGAAATTTCTTTAAAGCATTGCATATATGCGTTATGTATGTAACATGTATGCATGTAGCATGTATGTATGTAGTATGTATGTATGTAGCATGTATGTATGTAGCATGTATGTATGTAGAATGTATGTATGTAATATGTATGTATGCATGTATTCTGTATGTATGTAGTATACATGTATTCTGTATGTATGTAGCATGTATGTAGTATGTGTGTATGTAGCATGTGTGTATGTATGTAGCATGTATGTGTATAGCCTGTATGTATGTAACATGTATGTATGTAGCAGGTATGTAGTATGTATTATGTATGTAGTATGTAGTATGTAGCAGGTATGTAGTAGTAAACTTGAAGTTTTTAGTCCCTAAATGTAGGACAACATGTTTTAAAAATAGCTTTGTTCCCATTGCTGTTACTGAAATGAACAAACTGAAATAATGTTGAAGCTTTTAGTGGTTATATGTTTTTATTTTTCATTTTACATATGATTTGGGGAGCCTTGACACCGTTATGTGCAACATTATGTTTATGGTTTCTTTGAAGTGTTTTTACAAAATGTTTTTACTGTTTTTATTTGTGTGTGCGCATGGATGGATGTATGCTTTGTACCACTGCAAACCACATTTACCCTTGGGTATAAATAAAGTAACCTGACCTGACCTGTGTATGTAGCATGTGTGTATGTATGTAGCATGTTTGTAGATAGATAGATAGATAGATAGATAGATAGATAGATAGATTAGATAGATATAGATTTATTTGTCCCCGTGGGGAAATTAATTTGCAACATTTGTCAGCAGGCATTGACATAAAGGACATACTTATACATACATACATGACATCATCATCCATCATTACAGCAAAGATGTTTCAGCTCAGTAATTCATGATACCTTAGTATTATTTAATGATTTAATTGCTTGTGGTATGAAAGAAAATTTTGTTCTGTTTCTTGAGAATAAAGGAAGGCCATACCTTCGCCCTGAAGGAAGCAACTCAAATGAAGATCTTAGGGGATGTGTGTCGTCTGCTATAATCTTGTTTGCCTTCCTCATAACTCTGTCCATGTATATCTTTTCCATACTTGGCAGAGTGGTCCCTAACAGTTTGCTGGCTGTAGTTACTATACTTCTCAAGGATTTCTTCTGAGCCTCTGTAGCATTGCCAAACCAACAGATGTTACAAAACGTTAAAATACCTTCAATAAAAGCAGAATAAAACATTAAAAGCATTGAGTTATTGACTCTAAAAGTACCCAGTTTCTTTAAAAAATACATCCTCTGCTGAGCCTTAGTGCAAATAAGGTCAGCCCATGAGTCCCACTTTAAGTGACAGTCCAGAACCACGCCCAGGTACTTGTAGCACGAGACAGTTTCAATCTTCTCTCCATTGATGGTTGTTGGAGAGAATGACTGAAGCTTCCTGAAGTCAATAGTCATTTCTTTTGTTTTGTTTGTGTTCAGAACCAGTTTTGATTGTTTGCACCAATTAATGAAGAAGTCCAGAACTGGTCCGTGCTCTTCTTCCTTGTCGTTTAAAAGGCTTACCAGGGCAGTGTCATCAGCATATTTAATTAAATGTCTATTTGGGAAAGTACTTCTGCAGGAGTTTGTGTACAGAATAAATAACAGTGAGGATAAAACACACCCTTGGGGAGAGCCAGTGCTGGTGGTTGTTTTGTCAGAGAGTGTTGAACCCACTCTGACCTGCTGGACCCTACCTGTTAAAAAGTCTGTAATCCATAAAACCAAGCTCTGTGAGATTAAAAACTCTTTTGTTAAGATTTCTGTTAAAATCTTTGGCTGAATAGTATTAAAAGCTGATGAAAAATCCACAAATAAAATTTTTACATGTGCTTTTGGTCTTTCAAGGTGGGAATAGAGTAAATACAGCATGGTCAGAACAGCATCATCCACCCCTCTAGAGGGCTGATATGCAAACTGTAGTGGGTCTAGAAGATGCTGTGTTTGACAGAGAAGGACTTTTTTAATTATACGCTATATAGCCTGTATATATGTAGCATGTATGTATGTAGCATGTGTGTATGTTTGTAGCATGTATGTATGTAGCATGTATGTATGTATGTTGTATGTAGTATGTAGTATGTATGTAGTATGTATGTATGTATGTATGTGGACTGGTTTAGGTCCTACTTAGCTGAGCGTACTTTCTGTGTCTGCCTTGGTGACCACGTGTCCTCCTCTGCTCCTCTTCTGTGTGGGGTTCGTTAGGGCTCAGTCTTAGGCCCCCTCCTCTTCATGCTGTACCTGCTCCCTCTTGGCTCCATTCTTAGAAAATATGGGATCTCCTTTCATTGTTATGCAGATGATACGCAGATTTATGTCCCGCTTCAGAAAAAGGACTCCAACTCTCTGTTTTCATGTCTGGAGGACAGTGATGGGAATAACGGAGTTACAAATGAACGGCGTTACAAACGGAGTTCTTTTTTTCATTAACGGGTAATCTAAGTAGTTACTATGTCTATCGTTACAACGCCGTTACCGTTACAAACACTAAATGGGGGTACGTTACTTTCAGTCTTCCGCGCGCAGGCTCTCGTGCTGTTTGTTTACGTTTTTTCCCCTTGGTGAGGGAGGGTGGAGGGGGAGGAGCAGAGGGGAGGGAGGGTAGGAGCATAGACGTGGGAGCAGAGGGGAGGGAGGGGCGAAACAATAAGGATGATGCTGATTGGCTAAGGTAGAGTGTCAGGTAGAGGTCAGCCAATCAGAGGTTTTGTTGTTCAGCTCACACACGCTGCTGAAAAGTTAACAGAAGTCTGGCAGCAATGGCGAGTCTGGAGGGAAAGTTGGCGTTTTCAAAGTGGAAATACAGAAATTACTTTACTCTCCTTGAGGTAAAAGGCAAGAACGTGCATGTGAAGTGTACATTATGTCCCGGAGCGAAGTGTACGTCCGTCGTAATCTGATCTGACAAGCATCTCACAACTGCTCAGGTAATTCAGCTTTTCAGTACTGTTTTAAAAGTACTTCATATTGTGAAAATGGTTCTTTTGTTTTTAAGAAAATTCTTGAAGAACCAGTTGTGTGAGAGTTTGATTTTATTTTACACTACAAAGCACTTATTTTAACTGTTTACTTTTATTTCTAAGAAAACACTTGAACAGTACAGGGTGTACATAGAGCTGAAAAACACAATTGTTATATTATTTTGTTAACCTGTATTTTGTAATGAAGAAAAAACTTGAAGTATAGTATGTCAACCAGTCATGTTCTGTTGAGGTGCTGTAAGCATTTCTACTTAAAATTCGTAGATATATCTAAACTTAAACCAACCAAACAAACAATAGTTACTTTCCCTGGTAACTAATTACTTTTATAGGTGAGTAATTCAGTTACTAACTCAGTTACTTTTTGGGAGAAGTAACTAGTAACTATAATTAATTACTTTTTTGAAGTAACATTCCCAACACGATCTAGTAGAATATAATATTTACTTACTAATGCATAAAGCTCAAAACTACAAACTACCTCATAATATTCAAAATCATTTTTTAAAAAGAGAAAGCTGTTACAATCTTAAAGGAACAGACATTTTTGTTAAGCCACAATTTAGAACCAGTTTAAAGGGTCGGTTTACTTTAATGCATGGAATAGATTTATGGAATGGTTTGGGACATGATGACAAAAAAATTGAATCAATACCTTTATTTAAAAAGTTGATTAAATATAAATTCTTAAATAGATATCTACAAATGCAAAATTGTTAATTTATTAAACATCGACAATTGTTATGGGTTATGAATTTTTGTTCATGAATGATTATTGTTTGATTTGAGTGTTAAATAGAATTTTGTTTTTAAGAAGGGGCAGATACTATAAGAATTTTATTCTTCATCTGCTTCCTTTCATTTTAAATTTGTTTTTTTTTGCTTTCTATACATGTTTTTGAATTTGTTGCTTTGTGTTTTAAATTTGAAATGAATAAATTACATACAATACAATACAATACAATACAATACAATACAATACAATACAATACAACACTGCTGGAGGACATCAAAGCCTGGATGGCTGTGAACTTCTTAAAGTTTAATGAGGGGAAGACTGAGTTGATGGTTTTTGGAAGCTCCACTGAGACTCCCAATGTCAATGTTGGTTCCTTGGCTCAATACATCAGACCTATTGTTACAAACCTGGGGGTCAAGATCGATGCAGGACTAAAATTAGAAAACCACATCAGGGCAGTTGTTAAAGGGGACCACACATGCAAAATTCACTTTTTTATGTTTTTTTAACTCAACTTTGGGTATGTACTTCATAATAAAACAGTCCTAGTGCCAAAAAAATGCACCCAGTGGTTTATTTACTCTAAGTATATTTATTTATTTTTGATAGAAACACAAAGTTTTCAAATCCTGCGGTTTGTGACATCACAAACCGCAGCCACAACCCACCTCAAACCTGAGTCCAGCCCCTCACCTAGCAACCCCTGGTTAGGCTCAACCCACTTCAGTATAATAGACGTGACGGTTGTTTTTCCTGATTTCATCTCATCTTTTGTTTAAATGTTCTTAATTTCATGTGTACAGCACTTTGTTGCAGCTGTGGTTGTTTTAAATGGCTTTATAATAATAATAATAATAATAATAATAAACTTTATTTGTATAGCACCTTCCTACAATGCCTTGCATTGACCAAGGTGCTTAACAGGATAAAAAGATGAATAAACTGGAACAATAAATCAGTGAAAATAGAATAAAAAACAACAGTAATAAAAGAAGGCAATGGAAATAAAAAAAATGCTACATACTAAAATACCAAAAGTAATAAAAGTTACACACTGAAAGCTTTTTTGAACAAGTGGGTCTTCAGTCTGGTTTTGAACAGAGTCAGATCAGAGGTGGCACGCAGCTCAAGGGGGAGGCTGTTCCAGGCTTTTGGGCCGGCAACAGAAAATGACCGGTCTCCCCATTGTTTGTACCTTGAGCGAGGCACCTCCAGCAGGTGTTGACTGGCAGATCGTAAAGCTCTGCCGGGCTGATGGACTTTCAAAAGTTCTGAGATGTACAGAGGTGCAAGTCCATTCAGAGCTTTGAAAACAAACAGGAGCAGCTTGAACTGTATCCTGAACTGAACCGGGAGCCAGTGTAGAGAGGACAGGACAGGAGTGATGTGTTCATATTTTCGTGTGTTGGTCAAAAAGCGCGCGGCAGAGTTCTGTACAAGCTGTAAACGGGAGATGGAGGATTGATTAATACCAACATACAAAGCATTACAATAGTCAAGTCTGGAGGTCACAAAGGCATGGATGGCCTTCTCCAGATCACCACGGCTGAGAAATGACTTGACTTTATAAATAAAGTATAAATAAATAACTTTATAAATAAAGTATAATTGTTATAAATAAAGTATAATTGTTATTTTTACGTTTTAGTTCAATTTTTAGCGTATTAGCGATCGCTCCCAACGAGCAGCCGGCAGACGGAAAACGAGCAGACCGCCGACGAAGAGACCATCTGCGGCTGGGAGCTGGCTGGGAGCTGCAACGAGCAGACCGCCGGCGAAGAGACCATCTGCGGCTGGGAGCTGGCTGGCTGGTCAGAGGTTGCCTCATACGGATAAATTAACTGGAGACACTCAGTGAACTTTGTGTGTGTCTGGACTGAAGCATAGATCGCTCCCAAAAGCGCTGCATGCAACGAGCGGACATAAGGATTGAGGGACAGTTCAC
>JBBPBX010090708.1:0-14067 GCA_038048925.1 Garcialebias charrua
GTGATGCTAATGGGACAATGATGCTAACAGGACAACACTGAAACAGGACCGCACTGAAACAAGACCACATTGCTAACAGGACCAAGCTGCTGGCAGGACTACGTTGCTAATAGAATCAAAATGCTAACAGTACCATGCAGGCTGCTAACGGGACCATGCTGCTAACAGGACCATATTGCTTACAGGACCATGATGCTAACAGTACCATGGTGCTAGCGGGACCATGCAGGCTGCTAAAAGGACGACACTGCTAACAGGACCAAATTGCTAACAGGACGATATTGCTTACAGGACCATGATGCTAACAGTACCATGGTGCTAACAGGACCATGCAGGCTGCTAATGGGACCATGCTGCTAACAGGACCACATTGCTAACAGGACCATGATGCTAATAGTACCATGGTGCTAACAGGACCAAATTGCTAACAGGACTACACTGCTAACAGGACCACACTGCTAACAGGACCATATTGCTTACAGGACCATGATGCTAACAGTACCATGGTGCTAACAGGACCATGCAGGCTGCTAAAAGGACGACACTGCTAACAGGACCATATTGCTTACAGGACCATGATGCTAACAGGACGACACTGCTAACAGGACCATATTGCTTACAGGACCAAGATGCTAACAGTACCATGGTGCTAACAGAACCATGCAGGCTGCTAACAGGACCCCCACTGCTAACAGGACCAAATTGCTCTACACCCTCAACAGGGTCCTGGAGGGTGCGTGGGAGTTTGCCCAACCAGTTTACATGTGCTTTGTAGACTTGGAAAAGGCATTCGACCGCGTCCCTCGGGGGGTTCTGTGGCGGGTACTCCGGGAGTATGGGGTACCAGGCCCATTGATATGGGCTGTTAGGTCCCTGTACGACCGGTGTCAGAGCTTGGTCCGCATTGCCGGCAGTAAGTCAGGCTCGTTTCCGGTGAGAGTTGGACTCCGCCAAGGTTGCCCTTTGTCACCGATTCTGTTTATAACTTTTATGGACAGAATTTCTAGGCGCAGCCAAGGTGTTGAGAGGATCCGTTTTGGTGGCCTTAGAATCGCTTCTCTGTTTTTTGCAGATGATGTGGTCCTATTGGCTTCATCAGCTCGTGATCTACAGCTTTCACTGGAGCGGTTTGCAGCTGAATGCGATGCGGCCGGGATGAGGATCAGTTCCTCCAAATCCGAGGCCATGGTCTTGAGCCGGAAAAGGGTAGCGTGCCCTCTCCGGGTCGGGGAGGAGGTCCTGCCCCAAGTGGAGGAGTTTAAGTATCTCGGGATCTTGTTCACGAATGAGGGAAAACTGGAGCGTGAGATCGATAGGCGGATAGGTGCAGCGTCCGCAGTGAAGCGGGCGCTGTACCGGTCTGTCGTGGTGAAGAGAGAGCTGAGTCAAAAGGCAAAGCTCTCAATTTACCGATCGATCTACGTTCCCACCCTCATCTATGGTCATGAGCTTTGGGTTATGACCGAAAGAACAAGATCTCGGATACAAGCGGCTGAAATGAGTTTTCTCCGCAGGGTGGCTGGACTCTCCCTTAGAGATAGGGTGAGAAGCTCAGTCATCCGGGAGGGACTCGGAGTAGAGCCGCTGCTTCTCCACATCGAGAGGAGCCAGTTGAGGTGGCTCGGGCATCTGGTTAGGATGCCTCCTGGACGCCTCCCTGGTGAGGTGTTCCGGGCATGTCCCACCGGGAGGAGACCCAGAGGAAGACCCAGGATACGCTGGAGGGACTATGTTTCTCGGCTGGCCTGGGAACGCCTTGGGATTCCCCCAGAGGAGCTGCTCCAAGTGGCTGGGGAGAGGGAAGTCTGGGCCTCCCTACTTAGGCTGCTACCCCCGCGACCCGACCCCGGATAAGCGGAAGAAAATGGATGGATGGATGGATGGATTTTATTGATCTTTATCACTTGTTTTATTTTGATCTTTGCTTTGTTACACTTTGTAGCACTTTGAGATTTTTATTAATGAAAAGTGCATTATAAATGGAATTCATTATTATTATTATTATTATATGCCACGGGTAGTGGTGACGTACTTCCGTTAAAATGCAACTCCGACACTTCACTTCCGGCTCTCATCTACTGCTGGTGTTGTTAGCGGTAGCTTCTAGAACTAGACCATGTAAAAGACACAAAAGGTAAATTATCTGCGAGCTACTGGTACAACAAGAGAGATTTGTTGTGTGCCGTTGTGTCCAGTGAATAGCAGGTACAATAGAGCGCTTAGTTTTTTATATTTAATGCCACAGTTCGTGGCTAACCGAGTTAGCCTTAAAGCTAACACTCGGTTGTAGCCAGCATTTTAAACCTCAGAATATTCAAGAGCCAGCATCAAACAGTGGTTAAAAAGGAGCTGTACCTGCATTGTTCGAGTGGAATAATTCTCCCTTCCACTTCCATGACCGCGGCTTTGGGAGAAGAAGCAGCAGAGAGGACAGCGAGGAGGAGAACACAGCAGCTGCAGCTCAGTAAGAAACATGAATATCACTCGACTCCACACCCTGCACTTGTAGATTTAATGTTGGAGTCATGATGAGTGATTTAATAAAAGTTTGTAACTACATACTTTTAAAATAATATTCAGATTTTAACATGTTTTCTAATCTGTAAATATGGTTGTAAACTCTTAGTAACTTCAGGGCTGTTACACCTCTGAAATATTCTCTGCAGTTTCCTTTAATATGAAACAGAACTGTTTCACTTCAATAAAACTTTTATTTCCTGAGATGTAATTATTTATTTTAAAGCATAACTCTCATAAAGAGTTCTCAGTTTGTTTTTTTACGTTATGTAGCTAAATATGAACACTTATATTTTATTTTTGTTTTTTCAGGTTTGCATCATCTGACCTCCTGATGTGTTTCTGGGCCATGACTGAGCTGTTCTACCATCCATGGTCATTGTTCACCAAGAATGAGATGAGAGGAACTCCCCATCAAGTTCAAGTTGTGTTTATTTGTCATATACAGGTTAACACAGAGTTAACAGTACAATGAAGTGCTCAGGATGAGAAGAGCAGATTTGACTTGTTAAAAATCAAAGAACAAACTACTGTATACTAAAAGCATGCGCAGTGAAAAAGTAATTATAATATTCACAAAGTCCTGAAGAGAGACGGATATAACAATGCAGCAGGATGAATTTGAATGAACTACTGCAAGTATTTCAAGCTAGTAATATAAGCTAACATGCACATAAAGTTTTAAATATATACATATAAATATATACACATATATATGTATGCACATAATCAACATTACACAGGTTGTGTGACAGGTTATTGCACAAGTAGTGACATTGAGATTTAATTATTAGTTATTACCAGTTGTTCAGTGTTATTTGATTATTTAACCACACCACCCCGTCAACTCATACCCTGCAGCCCGTTGAGTTCTTCCTGTTCTTAAATGACCTTGACCTTGGATCAAAGCAACGGGAACTTGCTGACCCGTACGGTGTCCATCAGTCCACGGTCAGCCGGATTTTCACAGCAACTTTTTATTGACAGTACTCGGCTCTACCTGAAGAGCAGATACATAAAAATCTACCTGCAGACTTCAAGGACAACCCTGAAACTACAGTCACACTATTTACTACTTGTAAGAAAATAAAATGTTCAAAACATTCTGACTTTTGTCTTCATTGATGCATGGGCGTAGCCAGAATTTTTTTGGGGGCGGTTGGTTTTAAAGGAGAAGTTGACAATGCTAAACTAATGTGCCTGGATAGCTCAATGGATAAAGTGTTTGCCTTCAGTCCCAAAGCTCATGAGTTCAAGTCCCGCATGGTACAACGTTTTTTTTATTTATTTTTTTATTCATTCCAGATTAAAAAAGCACAAGAAAACTATTTACAAAACGGCAAGAAATAAAACAATGCATTAAATCAAGTGTGCCCAACCAGTCGCTCGCGGGCGACCGGTCGCCCGTCAGCTGGTTCCCAGTTGCCCGCGAAGCTCAACCTGTCTAACAGCTGACGAGCCGGCTCTCAGCTGTTAACAAGGTGAAATGTCCGCTGCTAAGCTTCATTCTAACTCCGGCAGAAGTGGTGGCCGCTGCTCAGCTTCATTCTAACTCCGGCAGAAGGGGTGGAGGGAGGAATGACTATATGCCAATGTGCAGGAACGCTTTACTCAGCCCTCCCCATCTTGTATGCTCACAGACACAGTCTCGCGATGACTGACGAGACTTTAAGACAGCAGTGAGACCGCTGAGGAGTGAATGTCAGTACGCAGAAAACATGGAAGGAAAACAAGCGAAGAAGCAAACGAAAACTTACTATTTTCACACAGAATGGGAGGAGGATTATTTTTTTGTTTATTCTAATTCGAAGTCTATTTGCCTCATCTGTAATTCGAGCGTTGCCTTGCCCAAAAAGTGCAACTTGGAGCGGCATTTCAAGACGATGCACAAACGTTTTGATGCAGATTTCCCTCCTAAAAGTTCTTTACGGACTCACAAAGTGCGGGAGCTAAAACACAAGCTTGCAGCACAGCAATCGATCTTCACTCGGCCCAGCACGAAAGGTAAGGCAGCTACAATCGCCTCCTACCGTGTTAGCCGCATCCTGGCTCAACATAAGAAGTCGTTCAGTGATGGAGAAGTTATGAAAGAAGCGTTTATTGAGGCTGCAGATGCACTTTTTCACGATTTTAAAAATAAAAGTGAGATCGTAGCTGCTATTAAAGACATGCAGTTGTCCAGACAAACAGTAACACGACGATGTGAGGGAATGGCTTTTGATGTGGAGGAGCAGCTAAAAAAGAACGTGCAACAATGTGAGTGTTTCTCTCTTCAGTTTGATGAGTCAACAGACATGGTGGACACAGCACAGCTGTGTGTTTTTATCAGAATGGCCTTTGCAGACATGAGTGCAAAAGAGGAGCTGCTCACCATCTTGCCTTTGAAGGGACACACAAGAGGAGAAGATATTTTTAATGTGTTTATGGAGTTTGTTAATAAAAGCAACTTGCCCCTCTATAAACTAATTTCTATAACAACTGATGGTGCTCCAGCAATGACCGGTCACACCAGTGGATTTGTTGCACTCTGCAAGCAGAATGATGCTTTCCCAGACATTTTGAACTATCACTGCATCATCCACCAACAGGCCCTGTGTGGGAAGATTTTAAACATGAAGGAAGTGATGGATGTTGCCTCCTCTCAATGTCAGAAGTCCCACTAAGGTAGAGACACATTTATTTTATACAGCTTGCATAAAAATTGTCTCCTATAGACTTGTCACAATGTGTCTGTATGTTGTTTTTTTTATTAAATTTTAGACCAGACTACATAGTTAGCTAGCTAGTGTTATTTATTTATTTATTTTGCAGTTTGGGTGTGCCCTTCATTTTCTGTACCTAATGTGTGTGTGTGTGTCTTGTCTTATAACCAGGTGGAACTCTGAATGGCCCTTTGAAGCCAGCAGTCTGGACCAATGAGGGACTTCAGCACCTGCAGATGACACACCATCCTGCTGCACAGAGCAGCTGACTAGTTTTGGGTTTTATTGAGATTTGAAATTGTTGGAGATTTGTAAATCTGCACCTTTGTAACTTTTTGTAAATAGTTCAGTGTGTTAATGAGGGAGTTCTATATTGTTCAGTTCAGTTGTTTATTCGTTTCTTTAAAAAAATATGGTGTGCTTTTCAAATATTGTGTTCTTTTACTTTGATAAAATACTTTAATTAAATAAAACTAGCAACACATTACGTTCTGTTTTATTTACTTTAAAGAAGTGAGGAGTAGGGAGATGAAAAATTATGTTTTTTGATACTGAGACTGGACGAGTAGCCCTCGGCAAACTGCCAACTTCAAAAGTAGCCCTTGGTTCAAAAAAGGTTGGGCACCCCTGCATTAAATGAAAGGAATCAGACGAAGAAAATAATCTTATCTGCCCCTTCTCAAACTATTTTTTTTCAAACACTCTTTTATTGGATAAAAAAAGAAGAACGTGTTAACCACAGCCTGTGGTTAACACATTCTTCTTTCTTCACAGGCATATTAACTACTTTTTTTATCCAATAAAAGACAAATGTAAAATTAGTTGTTTGAATCGAGTGTTTGAAAAAAAAAAATGTTTGAGAAGGGGCAGATAAGATTATTTTCTTCGTCTGATTCCTTTCATTTAATGCATTCTTTTATTCCTTGCTGTTTTGTAAATAGTTTTCTTGTGCTTTTTTAATTTGGAATGAATAAAATAAAAAAAAACGTACCATGCGGGACTTGATCCCACAAGCTTTGAGACTGAAGGCAGACGCTTTATCCATTGAGCTATCCAGGCACATTAGTTTAGCATTGTCAACTTCTCCTTTAAAAGTGGGCGGTTCGTTCGAACCCCCCGAACCCCCCTTGCCTACGCCAATGTGATGTATTATCACCCAAAAAAAAATGTGTACTGTATTTTGGTTTAAGACAGGCTTAGAGTCCAGTTTTAGCCATTTTATTAAAAAGAAATTTGATGATGATGTTACATTACTGTACAAAACGTATGAGTCAAGCTAAATGAGGCACAATATTTAAACACTGTTTAAATTATATTATTATTATTACATCTTCTGACTTTAACTCCCAGCTTCCTCGACTGCTTTTGGAGATTTAAAAACATGTAATCAGTCAGATTACAGTGCCTCAGTGGAACAACTTGTTTGTATTTGGTGTTTGGATCCAATCTCAGCTCCTCCTCACTGCTTCCCTCATGTTTGAGCTGTAGCGGTGGTGTCTTCCCACGTCTCACAAACATCTAGGCTGGACCAGGGGTTCCCTCATCATCACCAACACCTGCCGTGTCCTGTGCAGTGAAAGAAAACATCTCTTATTAAGGCCTGCTACAAACAGTGATTTAACAGGTTTGACTTCAGCTCAACTTTTGTACACAAACTTGAATTAAAATAACTTTTGTTTCTAAATCTGCTCTAAATCTCCTGCCTCCTTGTTTGAAACTGAACTGTCAGGTGGCTTTGACTCAAACAGTGGGGCTTCTGGCTCTTCCTCATGGACTGTAAACACTCAGCCCTAACTGTGACTTCTCCTGCCTCCTTGTTTGAAACTAACATTTGTGTTAATAAGAAAACATTGTACAGACAAAACACGTTTACTCAACAGATTAGCAAGGCTAACTATGTTAGCTGTGTTAGCCTACATGAGGCAGTTTGGTGAACTGAAAACAAATACCGACTTACCTTCATATTTATTTATGTAGTTGGACACAAAGCTTAAATCCTTTATCCTTCTTAGATGTGGGCGCTTTAGAGAAGGTCTGAATTATTCTGTAGACATTATTAACAGTGACTGTCGGCAAGTCCTGCAGAGATCTCGTGAAGAACGCCATCGCTAACACCGTGTTGACTGCAAACCGGAAGTGCGTCTTACGGGTTAAGAATGCGGAAGTGCTGGAACGGAAGTCCGTGGCATATAGGCTATTGTGTGGAACGGGGACTAATTGTCCGGTTTTCCCGGAATCGCTCAATATTTATTTTCGATTCCTAGTCCGCCAACCGGAAGTTGAAGCCACCCGCCGAACACCAACGAAGAAGAAGCCGCCTGCCAAAAACCAACGAAGAAGAAGCCGCCCGCCAAAAAACAACGAAGAAGAACCCACCGGAAGTGTTGCTAAACATGGAAAGGGAGCAGCCGCGGTCAAAAACGTGGCTTAACTTTAATAAAATGACCAGTCAGCTCAGTGCAGCACTTGCAATAATTTTTTTATCATGCAAAGGAGGGTGGAGAAGTAAAAAAGTGGCCCGTCTTTTTTTATTTATTATTTTTATTATTATTATTTTTTATAGATGGCCTTTCTTCTCACCTTACAGCCATCCTCTCACACCGATAATTTTTTTAATAGAGAGAAAGGAAAGATAGAAAGTAAGACAACAAAACACAACAATTATCCACAAAAAGCACAAGGCAAACACACCCAGCCTCCGTCTGCAATCCTGCAAAGTACATGACAGAACACAGCAACGAAACACACATGCATAAAGACTAATAATATCCATGACCTTGCAGTAGATTTCCATAAGTAAACATACCCATACCTACAAATATATATACAGTATACATACATATACATTCATATTCAGTCACATACCCATCTACATATCTGCATATGGTATCTACATATACATCCCTGCATCCATTTGTGTGTGGTTGTGAACATGCATAAGTGAACAAGTTTCCACATATATCTACATATACATCCCTGCATCCATTTGTGTGTGGTTGTGAGTAGGGGCTGAACGATTATGGAAAATAATCTAATTGCGATTTTTTTTCTATAAATTGCGATTGCGATTTAAAATGCGATTATTTTTACTGGTTCTGTATTAATTCATATCACTAACGATACAACTGTTTTTTTTTTTAAATCAGATAATTAATGCGCTTTTTCAAGCAGAAGCTTGCAAAACAGACCCGGTCACATGACCAGCTCGCGCTTTGTTTATCTCCCGCAGTCTCGGTGTCTCAGCGTCTAAGCTCAGATACACGTTTAAATGAGCTAACTTACCTGAATTTATAACTTTTATGACTTCAGTCAAGCCTGAAGCAACAGTGTTGGAACGCACGGTCTCCTCCTCCCTGCTCTCTCTCTGTTTTGCTTCGCTCAGAGCTGCGCGCGCCAGACCGGTGTGATGCAGAGAAGCGTGACCAGTCAAATCGCAGCCCGTGCGATTAGTGAATCGCGTTTTAACATATCGCGAGATAATCGCAAATGCGATTAATCGTGCAGCCTTAGTTGTGAGCATGCTTAAGTGAATAAGGTTCCTCGAATAGAACATTCAGTAGTGACCGTGAAGCATCAGAGATCCGCCCCCCCAAGGCCCGAGGCAGACGAAGGGGCGATCATAGCCCAAGACCCCAAGAAGGACCCCGAGCCCAGAGTCCCCAGGGCCACCCGAACAGGACGAGCCACTCACCCACTCCCCAGATCCGACCAAAGGGGAGAACCGGAAGAGCCCCACAGCGACCAGAAGTAAAAAAGTGGCCCGTCTTTGACGCGCTGCGCTGGATTATTTTCGCTTCCTCCAGGTCCAACCCTCAAAAGTAACAGAGTGGTACTCCGCCTGACTGTTTTCGCTGCCTCCTTCTCCATCTCCATCAGGTAAAAACTATAAACTACGTCTCATACCAACATTAAGGCAGCTAACATGTTATACTCCACTTAAAGCGGTAGGTGAACTCAAATGCAAACACCATGCTAATGTTAGCTCACATTTTTTTCTTAGACAAATGACCTGAAATGGCTAATAATGTTAGCCTGGCTCCAAGATGTGCTACTCCATTCACCACACCAAGAGAAATATGTTGGTGCAACTGAATGAAGTGCCACAGAACGGTTACAGCATATGTTTGTTTATGTTTATTAAATTTGTTCTTTTTTTTTTACAAAAGAAACAATAAAAGACAATCTCATAAATGATAATGTACAAAATATAAAAAAATGAAAGGTAGCAGAAAGAAGAATAAATCTTATTATATCTGCCCCTTACTTCCAACAATCAGATTAAACAATAATAATCAACCATGTAAACAATAATAATCTTCAACCAACTTTTTCCAACAATCAGATTAAACAATAATAATCTTCAACCAACAGTACAAAATGACTAACTCTTTCTAATTTTCTAACTAATACAATACACATTACGCTATTTCATATATATTTTTTAACACATTTGTTTTGATCATTTTCTTAAATGTAAACATTGACTTGGCATTTTTAACTACATTCTCCAAGCCATTCCATAATCTAATTCCCTGGATTGAGGTAGAACGTCCCTTCAAACTAGTTCTGAATTGTGGTTTTACAAACATCTCTGTCCCCTTAAGATTATAACAACTTTGTCTTTTAACAAAATGCATTTGGATATTTAAAGGTAATGCATTATTTTGAGCCCTATACATAACTGATAAAATATTATAGTCTACCAAATCATGGAACTTCAATAACTTCAGTTGATAAAATAATGTACTTGATGGATGACGGTAATGTTTTCTAGTGATAATTCTTACAGCTCTTTTCTGTAATACAAAAATAGGCTTTGTGATTGTTTTACACGCATTCCCCCAAACATCAATACAATAGTTTAAGTAGTGCTGGACGATAATTCAATAACGATAAATATCGCGATATACTTTTATTCAATAACGATGATATGAAGTTTAAGCATATTTTCGATATTTCGATAGGATTTTACAACGTTTCATTGACGTTTTTCTGTTTCTGTTCGGGTTGGAGCGGCTGCTTCAACAACCCGCCCGGACAGAAAAAGCTGTGACACAAAACGTGCGTGGTGACGTCGTTGTTACGCAGCGCTCACTCCAGCAGCAGGCGTTAGCGGTAGCAGGCTAAAAGCTAAGCTAGTCTCCAAAGCGCGTTGTTTTCGCTTCAAAACGAGTCAAACGAGTGCTCATGACCGTCAGAATGTGACTGAACAAAGTTTCACAAGCGAAGAGAAAGAGACGACATCACTGATGAGAGGAAAGACTAATTCGTCGGTGTGGACGTAGTTCGGTTTTGTTAAACTGCAGGTCTCATCTGCAGCGAGTCTTACTCGGTTTCTTTATTTTGCAAAACGTGACGGAGTCGTTCTAACTAGCGGTGGGAACATCTAACTTGTTTAATCTGAAGAGTTTCCACTCGATAGAATATGATGAGAGTCAGAAGATGAAGAACAATAAAGTTTGAGCCAACGTTTCCCTGAAACTACGACGTAAACAAACAGCCCCAGCAGCGCTGCATGTTTTTTTTTTTTCAAAATAAAACAAATTCATCAGAAGTTTAAAAAAAAACACTGAATGAAAATGTGCAGAAAGACGAAAATAGTGTTATAATATCTGCCCCTTGTTTAAAAAATACAAAATAACTACAAACAAACAACAACCTTCACTTCACCTGCACACACCTTCCCAACAACTTTGATTTAATCATCTTTTAAAACATATAGTTTTAGAAATGTTTATGGTGATATCAAGTCAACACAATCCTGTTTCCTGATTTACAACTCAGCTCCTTCAAACTAGTCCTAAATGGAGGTTTTACAAACATTTACATTCCCTTCAGGGTTTAATAACTTTAAACAATTTTTAATTGAATATTTGGGGGGTAATTTTTTTAAGTTTTATACATGACTTGTAAAATACTATGTTCAACCAAATCATAAAATTTTAATAATTTAAACTGATGAAATATTTGTTGGGTGACCATAGCACTTCCTACTAATAATTCTTATAGCTCTTTTTTTAATAAAATAAAAACAGGGTTTGTAATAGTTTTACATGCTTTTCCCCAAACTTCAATACAACAGATTAAATATGGAACAATCATTACCTTATACAATATATTCAAAACTTTGTCATTCAAAAACTATTTTACTTTATACAGTAATGCAATTGATTTTGTTATTTTTATTCTTAAGTAATTTCCATGAGATGTCAGCTTCTTATAAATAACAACACCCAAAAGTTTTATTTAATTAACTATGAATTTCAATGCTGTAAATTTTAAAGTTCTTGTTTAAAGTTAAAACTATTAATATTGACACAGTTGAGAATTTTATGGCAAGAAAGTTCATGCTCAATAATCCAGGTACCAAATCCAATAATTCTCAGTCGGGTCATCTGGACAGTTTCTTTTTTATAGAAACTGGATGGAGGATGAAACGTTTCTATAAAAAATAAACTGTCCAGATGACCCGACTGAGAATTATTGGGTTGAGAAGTTTATGTTTATTTGATGGTGATTTCCATCTTTTTGGAGGCTAAATACAAATACAAGGTGAACAATAATGTATTTGTATAGTTTATAGTTTTTTTAGGCTTTTATATTGTTTATATCGATATCGAATTATATCGTTATCGACCGAAATTAAGAACTATATCGTGATAAAAATTTTGGCCATATCGTCCAGCCCTAAGTTTAAGTGTGGAACAATGATTGTGTTATACAATAAATACAGAGCTTTATCATTCAATAGGTCTCTGACTTTGTACAGTACTGCAATCGATTTAGCTATTTTTATTCTTACAGAATTTATGTGTTGTTTCCATGTCAGTTTGTCATCAATGATAACACCCAAAAACTTCACCTCACTCACTCTACAAATCTCAACATCCTCAATTTTGAGTGGAACATCAACAGTTTTCTTTTTATTACCGAATATCATGTAATTAGTTTTTTCTAGATTTAATGATAATTTATTTATTTTAAACCAAGTTTGTATCTTGACAAATTCTGTCTTTATCAATTCCAACATTTGTTCTATATCTTCACCTAAACAGAAAAAAGTGGTATCATCAGCAAAAAGTACACATTTAAGGAGTCCTGACACATTTACCAAGTCATTCACATATAAAATAAAAAGCTTTGGTCCAAGTACAGAGCCTTGGGGAACTCCACATGTGATATTACAGAGGTCAGATCTTACATCATTTATTTGTACAAATTGTTTCCTATCTTTTAAGTAGCTAGATACCCACTGTAATGCTGGTCCTCTAATACCATATTTGTTCAGTTTTTCAAGGAGAATGGTGTGATCAATAGTATCGAATGCTTTTTTTAAATCAACAAAAATACTGATACAATATTGTTTTTGATCGACAGCAGTAGTTATTTGTTCCATTAATTCCATGAGAGCCATTGATGTAGTTTTTGCTCTAAACCCATACTGACTGTTGCTTAGAATATTTTGTTTATCTATAAATTGATCTAGTCTGTTTACAAATAGTTTTTCAAGAATTTTTGAAAACTGTGGTAACAAGGATATAGGTCTATAATTGTTGAACACACATTTATCACCATTTTTAAAAAGAGGAATGACCTTAGCTACTTTCATATTATCTGGAAATATTCCTGTTGAAAATGATAAATTACATATGTATGTGAACGGCTCAATAACATGGCTCATTATGTCCTTTACTGCTGCTCCAAGTGGCTGGGGAGAGGGAAGTCTGGGCCTCCCTACTTAGGCTGCTACCCCCGCGACCCGACCCCGGATAAGCGGAAGAAAATGGATGGATGGATGGATGTATGTCCTTTACAAACATCATATCCATGTCCACCCAGTCTTTTGATCTCTTGTCAGTAAGATTTTTTACTACATTCATTATTTCCTCTTTGTTAGTTCCATTTAGAAAAATACTATTTGCACAACCTGTAATTGAGTGGATCACATTTTTATCTACTTTTGGTATTTTAGCTGCAAGGCTTGATCCAACATTCACAAAATATTGATTAAATCCATTTACAATTTCATTTTCATCATGAATTTCATCGTTGTCTTTTACAAAATATTTTGAAATACCAGTTTTTGCTTTATGATTCTTCAGGACACTATTCATTACTCGCCATGTTGCTTTCATATCACCATTACTTTTATCTAATAATTTACTATAATATTCTTTCTTATGTTTCCTTATAATCCCTACTAATTTATTTTTATACTTTTTATATTTTTCTTCAGCGCTCTGACTTCGCAATTTCAAGAAACATGAATACAAATAATTCTTTTTTTACAAGCATTTCTCAACCCTTTTGTCATCCATGGTTGATCAATCGTATTTCTCTTTGTGTAATTTGTTTGCACACAATTCTTTTCATACAGAGCTTCCAAGATATTCATAAACTCATCATATGCTCTGTTCGCATCATCAACATACACATCATTCCAGTCTTGTTTATCTAGATCCTCTTTCAATTTTTCCAAAACTTTTTTTGACGTGTTTATGATCTTTTTCTTCATTGTGACTGCTTTTGTGATGCTTTGATCATTTTTATAGATTGTGAAAACTGGTAAATGATCACTTAAGTTGGTCGTTAAGATACCACCTATCACGTCCCCATTTGTTATATTTGTGAAAATATTATCAATTATTGTGGCACTATGAGTTGTAATTCTTGTTGGCTTTGATATCAATGGATACATATTTAAACTGTACATTGAGTTTATAAATGTGCTTATGTTATTTGAATCTGTTTTATTTCCCATATCAATGTTAAAGTCTCCACACAAAAAAAGATTTTTATTAAAACTCTTCTCCATTAGCTCCAAAATTTTATCCGTGAATATTTCTAT